>SSNP01000061.1:2677239-2704575 GCA_006937955.1 Pachypanchax playfairii
AATTTTTTTTTTTTTTTTTTTTTTTTTTTTTTTTTTGAGAGATAAATTCTCAAATCGATATCATAAATCATAAATTACTCCTACATTAAGACTGAAAGTGTTCTTTAAAGAGGTGAGTCTTAAGTCTGCTCTTAAAAGTAGCTGCAGACTCTGAGGATCGGACCGAGTTTGGTAGGTCATTCCACCATCGGGGGACAACAGAGGAGAAGAGTTTGGAACATGATCTCATGCCACGTTGTGGTGGAAGCGCTAGGCGTCTTTCAGCGGCTGAGCGTAGCTGACGCGTGGGAATGTAGGTTTGGATGAAGGAGTGAAGGTAGGTAGGAGCTGTGTGTGTTAGAGTCTGGTAAGCCAGAAGCAGAGCTTTGTATTTGATGCGTGCTGCAACAGGAAGCCAGTGCAGGGAAATGAGCAGCGGAGTGACATGAGCCCTCTTGGGCTGGTTGAAGACCAGACGGGCTGCTGCGTTCTGAATCATCTGCAGAGGTTTAACCGAGGACGCCGGAAGACCTCTCTCGTACCTCTCAGAAATAGAGGTACGAGACAAGAACATTTTTGTACCTATAGGTAAATTGTTTTAAAATGTTCCCTCAAAGTACAATATTGGTCCTTAAAAGGCCAGAAATGCCCCTTTGAGAGTTCAAATTGATATAAAGTACAAATTTGTACCATTTCAACTGTACCTGCAACCCTGGTCAAGGCTGCTTAATCTCTATTTTATTAAGTTTCATTCATCATTTTCAATATTATGTTTCAGAATGTTGGTTTTAGACTTCAAAAGGTGGCATAATTTTACTGTTTTAGTGGAACAACTTCATAAGGTACAAAAATGGACCTGGACTACAGGGTACACCCCAGTAACAAGAAGGGTACACATTCTTGTCGCTGGGGGTGTACCCTGTAGTCCAGGTCCATTTTTGTACCTTATGAAGTTGTTCCACTAAAACAGTAAAATTATGCCACATTTTGAAGTCTAAAACCAACATTCTGAAACATAATATTACAATATTAAAAATGATGGAAGAAACTTAATAAAATGGAAATTAACCAGCCTTGACCAGGGTTGCAGGGTGCAGTTGAAATGGTACAAATTTATACTTTACATCAATTTGAACCCTCAGAGGGGCATTTCTGGCCTTGTAAAGACCAATATTGTACTTTTAAGGGAACATTTTAAAACAATTTACCTATAGGTGCAAAAATGTTCTTGTCTCGTACCTCAATTTCTGAGAGTGTAAAAGATAAGGGCTGTTAGTATTGTTGCTTTGCAGCATAAAGGTCCTGGGTTGGATTCCCAGCTGCGACCTTTTTGCATAGCATTTGCACATTTACAAGCATGTTGCATGTGAAACATGTGTTTTCTCTATGGGCTCTTGGCGTAAGCATGAAGATAAAATCTATAAAAATAAAATGTTAACTTGGTGATAAACTCATACCTTTACCACCTCTATCTAAACAATGTAATATATTTTTTTCCACTTGTACCATTGCTTGGTCTCCTATGGTGTTATGATACATTTTCAACATTTATCCTGACACTCGATCGTCTGTGTTTAAGGACCCCTTATGTTGTAAATGTGGCTGCAATACACTTATACTGATACTTCTGGAGTAGACATTATCGTAATGACATCGTTGAGATCACTTGTACACAAGGTGGCTCACAACTGAAGAGCCATAGCACAAGGACACTCCTGTGGGGCGCGTGTGCATGTGTATGTGTGTACAGAGAGAACAATAACCTATGTCTTTAACAGTATTTTGACCCAGACTTCAGATAATTAATTCAAATCGTCAGGGGGGCTCCCTCCTCTGACACACAAAATGTAAGTATTTCTCATTCTTATTAACACAGGTTATGCAAAGCAGCACACGTTGCCTGTTTAGCACTCGAGTGTGTGTGTTTACATGCATGTAAAGTAGGACTGCAGCCATAAAAATGCATACCTCAGATTTATGTGTATGTGTAATTAAACATGTCAGGGTCTTTTCTCACAAGCAAAGGTGATTTGCGGGGGAAGACTAGAACCCATATATTACTGTGACACATATATGTAATAACATAAAATGCTACTTCACGCTGGAGTGCCACTTCATCTCAGTGACACTTCCTAGTTTAGAAGAATTATTTAAATAACAAGAATGAAGCGTTTATTATGTACAAGAATAGGGAGGACGAAGGAGGAGATCTCAGAATAAAGAGAATATTTTAACATGGCTGATTAGCTTTCTTTTCTCTTCTGAATATTTCCTTTCAATTAGTTAAATTGCTCTTGCTTTCCCTCTGTGCACACCTGTCAAACAGACGACATTTACATTAAAAACAGTCAGATTCTCCCACTGAGATGTTTTTAATGAGGATGTTAAACCCCTAAAGTCTCTTTTTTTCCATTGGTATCATTCAACAATTAGAAAAAATAAAAGATGCATGAGAACTAATTTAATTATTACTTCAATATTATTGTCTAATAGAACGAAATTATGTGCTACTAAGAGCTACTTACTGTGAGATACAACAGCATCTACTGCTGAGCAGGTTGACTGTGGTCAGGAGGAGGGTTGGAAGAGTTCAAAAAGTTTCAAACTGTATGTGTTGCATGTGTCATATTCTTATAACAATGCACGCCCCTCCTTTCCCCCTTCGCCTTTTTTTTTTCTCGCCCCTGTGCGTTTTAATTTCTTGCCCCGATGGCTTCATCATTGGTCACCTGTCAGCGGTGCAACTTGTAGAGTGGAGGGGGAGGAGGGGTTCAAACTGACATGCTGTCCCAAGTTTTCTCACAACACCTAAAAAAAGTGACTATGACTACGTGGCAAACGGTGGTGAATCAGAGCACAAAATGCCATTTAATGACCTCAGAAATGTCTTAGCTTAAAAACGCTCTGCTGCTTTTGATGCCATCCCACCCGCAGATAAGTGAGTATAGCTAACAGTTTTACCGGCATGCGGGTAGTATTCATTATTTCCACACTCAGAATTTAAGAAGAGGAAATTTGAACTCTGACAGCACAAAGAAGCCCGGGGGCTTTGTAAAATAAAGTCTCATTACTAAAGAAGAAGAGAACTGATCCATCTAAAAATGCAAAGATTCAAGTGAACTGGCCAGTGAAACATCACATTAATCCACTAAATCGAAATACAGTAAATTCATCTATTAGGCATAGACTAAACCGCTGAGGTTTGACCTCAGTTCATCAAAATTACGTCCACGCCTTTGTCTTAATTATTGTTCAGAAATCTGTGTATATATAGATCAACTCAAGTATCTTTACTTGGCTGTACCCATTCATCACCAACCCCAACAAAACACTTTTCTTTGGTACTGCCAATTTCAGAAAATTGTAATAAGGAACAGAGAATACTCGGGAGCGGCCCCGTCCATGCTGAAGTGTAACGTCATCAAAGAAAAAGCAACAATTATTTGCAGACAGATGTCTGTACGAAGATGAAATCATTCAGACGAGGAAACACAGCGGTGTCTCACACAGTATTCAAAGACAGTACAGCTTAAAGGTTGTCCTGTTTTAATGGTCCGGCTAAATTGCAGGTGAATTGAAAAACAAACACAACAGAAAGCTGTTTAATCTGTTTTTACAACCTTTTATGATTCCT
This sequence comes from Pachypanchax playfairii, assembly GCA_006937955.1. Taxonomy (NCBI): domain Eukaryota; kingdom Metazoa; phylum Chordata; class Actinopteri; order Cyprinodontiformes; family Aplocheilidae; genus Pachypanchax; species Pachypanchax playfairii. Next base: position 2,680,853 of record SSNP01000061.1, read on the forward strand.
CAGATTGGCTCTAACAAAAAGTGTGAAATACCTTCTTCACATAGATCCATCCAAAAAATGACAACAGAACAAACGGGAGGTAAATCATGTATATTTCCTCTGAACTCCGCCTGACATTTACTAATTCATCTCCGCTCTGCACTGTAACAACCACTGCCGCAGAGAGATTTGTGCATTACACTGTAAATTCAGCTGATGATGGGGAAGTTTATTATTATGAACTCTGACAGTGAATCTGCTCAGCAATGGAGTGGAATGTTCCCATGTGTCTATATACATATATAATGCATATACATATATACTGTGTGTCTTCATCTGGACATAGTGAAGATTAAGATGGGAGTTTGTCCATTAGAGATGGATTCAAGTATTCCTGGTCCAGAGAACAGGCAAACTACAGGAAAACTATATATATATATATAGGAATATATATATATATATATATATATATATTCCTATATATATATATATAGTTTTCCTGTAGTTTGCCTGTTCTCTGGACCATATATATATATATATATATATATATATATGCTTTATGACACTGCAAAACCAGCTTCATGGCTGAGTCATAAAGAATTGAAGGTTATTGACTAAATAAAGGGCATAGAGCAAAAATTTAACTAAATCCCTTGTGTGCTGTATCTCTCCCCAATCACTCCTTCTCTCTTTCGGTCTATTTTTGTCTGCAGTACCATTCGTTTTCTTCTCTCTACACTCTCTAAGCCAGGATAATAAACCAATTTTTTAGCCTTTGTCTTCATCCTTCCCGCATAGGAAATATCCCCTCTCCATTCCTCCTTCTTTGTCTCTCGCCGACTGTCATTTTTTTCCTGTCTGTTTATCTGTCTTAAACCCACTTAGCTGCAGTTTCCGAAGTCACACCCTGATACATGTGGTAGACTTCTTATTGCTGCCCCCTGTTCTCTCCCATTCTGTCTTTTCTCCCTCCCTAATACCTTTCTCATCCTTGATTCCCTCAGGGCGTCATCTCCAGCCTCTCTCTGTTTCTCTTTCAATCCCTCCATCCTCAGCAAAGCCTGTACTGACGTCACCACTCTAACTGAGCCAGTACCCTGAATCGGATCCAAAAAAGACTCCCATATGTCCCCGGTACCTCTGTCTCCGTGTGTCTTCTTCAGCCCATTCTCTTTCTGGTGTCTTATATAGCAGCCAAGCAAAACATAAAACATCAACACACATTTTCTCAGCATTACTGGTCATGATTTACTAACATGCACACGCCCCGTGCACCTCTAAAACCTATTCTTTCCAACACCAACATGTTTAGTTTCTCTCTTTTGTGTTTTTCCTTTCTCTTTCTTCTAATTAGCCTGACCACATCAAAACAAGGCAGTGGCCTGGATATACCGCCTCGCCTGATGTTGTTGCTTCTTTGCAGTGCAAGTACACACACACACACAAACACACACACACGCACACAAACACACACACACACGCACACAAACAAACCATTCAGTAACAAAGCCGAATTGTGGTGGGCAGGGAATGAAAAAGCTGCGTGCTGCTGCAGTGGGTGATGCTGCTGTTATTGTCTCTGATGTTTTTCACTTTGTTTGGCAGAACTCCTTTCCCTTCATCTCTTCCACTCTGTCTCAATCTTCCCTATAAATACAACAGAGCGACTCGGTGAGGCTGATGCCGGGTGCGTGCGTGTGGTACCGTCCTGCGTGAGCACGTGCACACATCTGCAAGCAGCTGTAAAACAGAATAAATATTTGAGTGTGCGAATTTTGAACACAGATGTGTTAAAGAAAGAAAAGAAAAATCCGACATAATTAAGGAACGAGTGAGATGTGGGAGTAATCATGAGTGGAGTGAAGTTTCTGAGAGTAAGTGAGGTGCAAAGTCCTTCGGAATCAGTATTTCTATTTCTTTTGACAATTTCAGATCGCTCAAGACATTTTCAACAGGCCTACACAACACATGAATAGTCTGTTATATCTGAAGCAAAAACACTGTTAATTCTAGTACTTTTAAACATTATTCCTGTGCCAACAACTCAAAATACATTGGAACTTTTTACGTTTTTTTCTCCAAATGGAACTTAGAAACTCTTGAAACTCTTGATATTGATTGGATCCAAATGAACACAAGTTCCTTCCTATGAAATTGTGAATTCAAGCGGTGTGTTCATGCAGACTCGTCTTGAAAATAAAGCAATTGAAAAACCTTTGAACGCACACAAATACTTGAGCTGCAACTCAGTTCACTCTGATGTTTTAATGTGTGAATTTTGAGCATGCAAATTTTATGTTCTACGCACAACCATCAAACAAAACGTTAGATATACCTGTTTAATGTTTTTTTTTTAACCCCCTTCCACTCGTCAAGGCATAGAATTATAACCTCGGGGGGTCCTGTAATCTCTTTCATCCTGCAGGCACAACTTTAAGGAGAGTCAAGCTGCAGTTTTGTGGTCTGGAACATGCTGAACATTTGGGTTTAATTAGGAAGTATTGGATCAGCGACCCGATCAAGGCACTTTTCATTGATCATTATCGGAGTGGCTGACCAGACTTGGCTCCCAGTCTCAATTGTTGATCTACTGTCTATGGTTCTTGTCGTGATGTGGCTGCCCAAAAACCTTGTACATGTCATTTATATGGAAGTATTTTAAAGACGAAAATGAGCAGCTCAGTCACAATGTGCAACATCTGAAATTCAGGTATTTTTTGAGGCAGTAGTGATTAAGCTACATTTAATGCCACCTGTGCTAAGCATGTCATGGTCAGCAATGAACCATTGAAGCTATAATACCTGTAAGCAACAAAAAGCAGTCAGTATATTTCCATGCACATCTAAACTGAGATATTGGCAGAAACTGACTGATTAACTCCCTGTTGAGAGCTCGGTCCCAGTTTACATGTCACTCTGAGAAGCAAATTATTGCACCCACCACCACTCCAGTAGGTGGCGACCTGTGACTCTTCGTGTGCTACTACTTCCGGTTCGTGTCACACAAAGCACCACTAAGTGAAGCAAATGGAGGACAACAATGCTGCAGCACAGTACATTTGTTACAAACTGTTTGATGCTATTACACGTCAGATGCACGCAGAGTCTTGGGGCGAGGATATTATCATTACTGAATAAACCTTCCACGTTGCATCATTTCCTGAAGGAGCGGGGCTTAGCTCCAGATAGCTTGGCTTCTCAAAATGGACATTTACATGCAGAGAAAATCGAATTTACGATCGCATTATCTGGGTAGTTTAGTTGGACTTTTCAAAGTCAAGCTACGGTGTATACATGCATTTCAAAAGTCTGATTTCAGTCGGAGTAAGGCAATAATTTGAAATTTTCTTGCTGCATGTAAACATACAGACTGAGAAAATAGCTAGAATCAGACTGACACTTGGTATTGGTACTTAATTCTAACAATGCGTTCACACCGACCCAACCGTCAGCATCAGAAGCATCAAGATTACACGTAAAGTTTATAGTTGAGTCCGTCAGAGTCTCTGTGGCGCTTTATGAGCAGCGTCAACTTCCCAAACTTTCCAAGCATTTCAAGCGTTGAAGCTTGAAACACAAGCAACGCAGAAGTTCAGCTAGCTGAACTTTCGACACTCTTGAAGCGGCACGTCAACCAATCAGAGCGTGTCATGGTAGTGATGTCACTGCACGTGACTTGAATAAAGTGGGACCAGGAAAAACATAATTTCAGCAATGGAGGACAAACTTATCCCCCATGCACCTGACGTCGACGTTGTCTAGCTTTATTAAGAAGTTAAAGCCGAGTCACTCTCTCAATATGATCCACCATAGTTCAGAACATACAGTAACAGAGGAAGCCCCGCCTAAGCACTCTGTTTTGCTCAGAAGTGGCAGGTGTTACAAGCTTCAATGTACAACTGTCAAACTGGAAGCGCTGGGATTAGTGCTTGATGGTTATAAAGCCTCCGGTGTGAACGCGCCATAAATAACTCTAACCAGGATCAGGAGCTTTTACATTTTGACTGGTCACCTAATAGTGTCATTATAAGATCATGCAATACAGGAACAAACATGTTCTAGGCCTAAAGAATAGTCTACAATATTAAAATGTTGCAGAATCCCATTTGATGTGTTAAGTTAGTACATTTTTGCATGTGAAAATGTCCTGAAAAGCAACATAAATGAGCCATCAGATTCTCAAATTCCTAAAAGATTTGTAAGGAAGTAAATAGGGTAAAGTGAATAAATAAACCGAGACACAATTAAGGGCACACGTTCAGCACTTAACATTATATTCAGAATGTTAACATGCAAATAAACTAAATTACCACCGAATTAATTGTTTTCATTAATCACTTAATGTGGATGCATATGAGCTGTAATCAAAGCTGCTTTATTAAAGGAAAAAACGGAACCACCTTTAACTTTGCTGCATTACTCTCACAGTACTCGTGTACTGGTGGATCTGTAGTACACTGGATGGACAGCAATTTGAATAACACTCTTAATTGACATTATGACTTCAAACTGACCCAGTTTTACTCACGCTGATGTTGTTAACTAATACATTTACTTATTTCATTAACACAATCCGATTACCTTTGAAGAGCCTCAATTATCATAATTAATTGTAGCATCAACAGCGAGTCAAAGATTATTCTTCCAACAACAACATTTCTCAGTTGATGCCACTTAGATTGTTGCTCACATTTTATTCATGTTGTAACACTCAGTGACAAAAACAATGAGTTTGTGTTAACTGAATTTAGAAATGAATGTTCATAATGGGTTTTGGCATTGTTTGCTATCATCATCACCCAAAAAAAGTCTTTTTTCCTGTAAATCCTGGAAAAGTAGAAGCTAGAATAAAGCGAGTCACCACACACAAAATGACTCAAAGGCATCAGATCGCAGAGATTATTCAGAGTGACATCTATTCGGAGCAATAATATTTGGAGAGCCTTAAAGAACTTTGTAATAACTTTATTTTAGTGTCCATTTACGTCTACTGGGATCTCAGAGGAAGGCCGTCAGATTTGAGAAAAATCTCTGAGTGCTTTCACTCGACTCAAGTGGTGAGGGAGTTTTGACCCGCATCCTGTATGAGCTGCGATGCAAGAAAGAAAGGCAAACAAGCCAAGTCAGCGGCATCAGGTAGGTAAATAAATCAATATTCAGGGTGAATATTTTGCAAGTGGCGTCTCTAGATTCTAGCATGAGACTAATGCTAAAATCTCATAAAAGACAGGGGGAAAGTGATACAGAAGAGGCCCATTTTTAAAAGATTTACTCTCATGTATTTAATTTATAAACACGACTTACTCAAGACTAAAGAATTCTTTTAATTTTGTAACATATTTCATGTGTTTCTGATCTTCTGGCATCTTTTGGTTGATCTCCAACAGGATCACTGATGGTAAGGATTATTGCAAGTCTCTTGGCAGACCTCCCTCAGAGAGTTGAGCAACGTTCAGATTTCACAATACGGATTCATTATGTGAATTTCACAGACTTTTTATTGCCTTTTTTACCCACATCGTAAAACAACTCAGAGAAAACAGAGTGTTAAACATTTCTCCAGCTTTAGAAAGTTCCACACTTCTACCATCACTTTTATGTGAAGTTAAGCATGAGGTTGTTTGAGATGCTCCAACCAAGGGGAGATGATTTGAAAGGTGAAGGTAAATTGACCTTTTTAGGTGATTATAATAGAACATAATAATGAATTTGCCTTGTGACCATATGTAACTTCCTTTCAATTGGAAATACATTAGTGCTAATACCAAATGTGTTTATGTCCTGCATAATTTATTCACTGCTTGTATTTTTACACATTTTATTGTGTTTTAAACCAATTTCTAGCGATGAAACTCTATTTTTAACTAAATTTCTACTAGAAATTTTGGTGTCTTAGTATCCAAAACTATCATTTACATTAGAATAATTGTAATGCATAATTCTGGTGCTAAGAATTTTTAAAAAGTCATTGTTTGTACTGCATTTATCTAAGAAATGTACTTAAAATCCCCAAACCTGGAAAAGACAGAATAAAGGTGGTTCACAAAAAGAACAAAGGTAGAATAACAAAGAGGAAAAGATGATGTCTCAGGGCTCTTTATGTCCAGCGGGAGCTCAGGAAACCCATTTGACAGCAGACAGAGCGTAGTTACCATATCTTGCTACAGGATAAAAAGCCACTTTCTCCCTCGCACACACACACACACTCACTATACACAAGATTCCTCTGCTACTGGTCCTTATTTCAGCTTTATTGGCTCCCTGACGTGGTTATACACACATAATACAGGACGGCTCTTTGGAGATGGACAATTGAAGTGGTGGAAATGGATGACGAACAGGAAGAAGAAAAAAGGAGTGAAACTGTAGGGAGATGCAGAAGGATGTGATGTGGTAAGTAATTGAAGATTGATGGTTTGTGATTGACAGAAATAAGAGACAAACAGGAGAACTAAGGTGGCTGTGTGTCCCTATAGGCCTGCATACATATCTACCACGGGGTATGTTGAAGGAGATTCATCACACCTGTACCAGAACCACCACACAACACCGATGAAGAAATGACAGATCTACCTCACACCAACACACACACACACTGTGGAGGAGACTGAATGTGTTTCTGTCAGCTCTCAAACAGCCTGTCAGACAAGCCACAGGTAAAATAATGTTCTTTTCCCAACTGGGAGAAACTTTGAAATGTGCTACATTTTTAATATTTACCTGGAAGATGTCACCATCTCACACGTTTCATGTTATTTCTTGATATATAAAAAGAGAGGAGATGTGTGTACACACATGTCCGTGCATGAATGCAGGATGTCCAGTGTGCAGCTTGCTTCCCTGTCAGTGTTGTGCATGACAGGAGACAAACCGAACAGCCTCGTGAAAGATGGCAGTGATTAAAAATAACTGACAGAAGGATGATCTGAAACCACTCAAGTGGACATGAATGACAAGTAAAATTTCTATTTCGAGTTCAATCCATCAAACTGTGGTCAAGTCAGGCGAGTCAACCACAGCATTGATGTGTTAAGCAGAGGCGTCATTAGAATGTTCAAGCACTAGGGGCTGAGCCCAGTCCAGAAATATTTGTGTTCACCCCCCCCAGACCAAGGGTGAGTCAGCGTAGTAATGCCAGGATGAAGCAGATGAACCTACCGGTTTGGGTTTTGTTTTAGTGTGTCGAGGTGAAGAACAGGTCTACATTCCAACCCTCACCTATGGTCATGTGATCTGGATGATGGCTGGAAGAATAAGATCCTAGATACAAGTCTGAGCCTGACTAACGAGAGCAGCTCCATCATCCAGGAGGAGCTCAGAGCTGAGCCGCTGCTCCTCTACGTTGAACGACATTAGATGAGGTGGTTCAGGCATCTGATTAGGATGCTCACCGGTAACCTCGCTCAGGAGATTTTTTCAGGCACAAGCACATCACTCTGGAACTCCAGGGCATACACAAAACTAGCTGGAGGGATTATATAATATTTCTGGCCAAAGAAAATTAGGATTCTCTAGGAGGATCTGGAGAGTGTCTCTAATGAGAGGGATGTCTGGTTTTCTCTCCTGGACCTGATGTCCTATTTATCATTATCATTCTACTCCATCAGTGAATGGATTGATCCGTCCATCAATGAGAATTAAATACTTTCTCAAAAGATTAATAGCAAACAAAAAGAAAAAGACACAAACAAGAGGTGTGACACTGTCACCTGCTTTAAAAGGTTGGATGTGCCATTTTAATGGAATTTTAAAAAATTGAGTTTTTTGTTTTCAATTTCTCTTTGATGTTAAATCCCAAACTGGGTCTAAAATGTGCTTAAAACTATGTTAAACTAAAATTAATGATAGAATAAAATCCCTGCTAAGCTGATATGTAATTCATGTTGATCAAGTCATTTTTTGATGTTTTATGTCTTTCTTTGGAGTATTATAATGATGGGATAAACCCTATTGGAGAAATAAACCAAAATATAACTATTAAACAATAATAGACTTTAGTTGTAGCAAACACAAAAATGCATAAATATCATAAACATGTCTTCCTTCTGGCAGGCTGACAGCCAAGTACAGTTTTTGAGCTCAACCATTTTTCCTCTCCTCCCCTCTTCTCTTCCAGTGGTAACCATAGCAACCTCCACATCGTCCAATTCCAGGACACACTTGGGGAGTCTTCCTCCTTGTTTCACCTAGAAACATTCTTATGTTCCCTCTTTTCTTTCTCCCTTATGTTTGTCTCTCTCTGAATACAGTAAGCAGGTAAGTAAAACCACCTGCTTACACCAACTTCTAATCACACAAATGAATAAATAACCAGATTATAGCATTGCCCAACAATTAGTCCGAAGCAGAGGAGTGTGTGAGATGGCGTCGCCATCAAGGCAGCAGAGCGGCTGTACGTTGAGAGGTTGACTTGTAGGATTTACTCAGACTAACCTGATGAAGCACAAAAAATTCAGGATGTTATACATTTGCAGCGAGGCGGGGGGTTGGGGGACTACCTCAAGTCCTGCTTTAGATTTGCGCTTCAGTGACAGTGTCAAAGGATCAAGTCAGTCAGGTAGTCAATCACTGTCTACATACCGGCACGTCCGAGGCACTGAGTCACGCCGTTGTCTTTGAGTGTGTCACTCTGCGTGCGTTTGCGGTCTGAGAGACAGGGAGAGTGTGCGGTGTCTGGGTCAGTCTCGAGCCTTTTTCAGGCAGCCATGTAGCTTTGCTGCTCAGTGAAGCATGATAACTAAGGTTAGCAGAGCGGTGGTGACAGCAGAACAGGGTCCGACATGGGAGACTCTGCCATACAGGGGTTTAAGAAAACAGCACAGTTGCCACTCAGTATGAGTGCATAAAAGTTCTGGAATGATTAGATGGGGTAGAATTCATAAGGGGCAACGATCTTATTGATATAACCACAAAGCAACATATAGTATTCCATCATGTCCCACATCTCAGGGAAGGGTTTTGTATGAATCTTTTAGTGTGCCAGAGTCTGTTTAAGTTTATTCTCATTTCAGTGCATCTATCTGTGTGTGTTTCTGCTCGTGTGTGTCTGCGTGTGTGTGTGGGCCCTAATTACCGCACTGAGCAGGGGTGACAGTTGGGCCTCCAGGGTGCTGCAGGGCATCTCCTGTAGCCGTGGTGACTTTATGAGGGTGGCAGCACATGCACATGCGATTGCATACGCCATTACGCACACACACACATTAAATAGGACATTTCAAGATATGGCCTCATTCAGTGAGAAGCAGGATAGTTAAAAGAGGGAGGACCGAGGAGGAGTGAACAGATCAAGAAAGAAAAAGTAAAGATGCATCCAAGATTTATTCATTATTCCTTAATAACTTTGTGAGTCCACCTCTGCTACATAAAACACACACTTACACTACAAGTTACAAACCTTTGACTGGTTGTGCACACACACATACACACGTATTACAGTCATAGCCTTAGTGTGAAACTTGAATTTAGCAGATAATATTGTTTCAGTGCTCAGAGTCACAGAGGTGGAATAATGATCAAAACTGTAAGATTTATGTAAGATTTCGAGCATTTATTTATGCATCATTATCTGCTCTCCTTCGCTCACTCCTTCTTCTTCTCCTGCCTTTACAGGAGATGGATTAGACTCAAATGGGGAGGACAGATGAAGTGCAGAAATGCCGGAAAAAAAATCCAGTGCCTTATGGTAGTTTTCTAGTTACACATCTCAGGCTGCAGTATGCAGCTAAAGCTAGATTGCGGTCTACGATTCAAGTGGTTTTCTATAATTCAGGGACTCGGAGGAAAAGAACTTCAGAGGTTTCTTCACAGACTCCTGTGTGAATGGTTCAAACGCTGCTGGTACCAGCTTACTAATGCATACAAGCTCACATTAAAAAGCATGCAACTATGAACATGCACATTCGAAGACGTGTCCACATAGCAATGTCTTGCATATATATGGTGGCAACTTCTTTCACACACAGCATTCAGACACATTGAAGGCTGAGGCTCAGATCTACAGAGGAAGACATGAACAACTTGGAAACAAGTCACAGTTTCCTTCTAAGTGTCTGTGTTTTTTGGCAAAATGACCTATAGATGGGCACGCCTTTGCATTTATTTTTGTGGATTCACAAGGTGGTGATGGTGTCATCTAAAGTCTTTTGCAGACAACCAAGGTGCAACTGGTCAATAAAAGGTTGAAGATATAAAATACAGGAAGCATGACGCAACCTTTATAAGCCACAGCTTCAAACCCACCTTTTCTCAGATCTTGGGGGAAAGGAAAAAGCAAATGGAAAAACCAAAATGGCGTTGAGAGCTAAAACAGATGGTGATGGAGGAAGAAAAAGTGACAGTTAGGGTGAGAAACAGGGAGTGAAAACTGATTTGAAGAACTAGTAGTGGGAAGGAAAAGAAAAAAAAAAGTGGAAATAGAGTGACAAAAATTGAAATATCAAGAGGGTGACAGATAGGAGAATATTAAATGAAGCATGTCGCTATTTACCACTTCCAAAAGCAACGAACGGGGACAGAGGAAAGGGAGAACAACTTCTCAGCCATGTTTTTCTAGGTATTTTTTGTGTTGAGGGACTTCTTTAGGCGGAATGCAAAGAAAAAGAGAGAGAGGGACCGTGACAGAGCAACGGAGAGGAGAGGAAAAGGAAGGAGGAGGAGGGAAAACGAGGTGGTGAGGAACGTCCGTTTGAAGTCCAAAAGTAATTTTCTGAAACGATAGCATGGCACAGGTACCAAAACAGAGTTTGATGCCTGTGTGCACGCTGTCTACACATTATTGAGGCTGTCCACACTTACAGCCTCAAGTGTGCACGTGCACGGGATGAAGAGGGAGAAAGTGTGAGAGAGGGTTAGCTAAAAGGTACTCAGTTCATGAACCACTTAAGTATCAGTAAGGGGCAGAGAGTACACTGTGAAGCATCTCTGTAGATACCATAAAGTCATTTTTATCTGAATAGATTACTGTAACTTGGAGGCATTTCAAGATTTTGGCTTGCAGCGGCCTCCCTGAACAATCACTTCATCAAGCTAACCACACCCTGATGGTATTATTTTCTAGCTCTAAGAATGTTTGTGAGACAGACACTGACTGCAGTGTAGGAGTTGTGTTTTTGTGAGTCTAAAAACCCACACAAAAAAATGTAGTCATTACATGTGCATCTACTTGATTTCAAAATAAAATCTTGAAAACATCTTAAAGAGGCCCTTCCATTAAAAATTGTTTTTCTGGGATTCATGTTGAATATTTTAGCTCCACAGGTGTTCTTACCTTCATAGTGGGTGTGAAAAAAGGTCAACAACTTCTCTTTCAGTTTTTATCTCTCAAACTACGCAGGTGGCGATAAAACCCGAGTTCTCGAACAGCCGGTATTTGTTTCATCACAACTCCTTTGCCGTTAGTATTCATCAGCTCCCGCAGTTGAGACCACGCCTAGCATGCTGCTGGCTAAAAGCTGTAGCATAAGATGTAACAAACCAGAACAGTATACCTTGCTCTCATAGACTAGTCTGTTGGCCAATCAGAATCCAGCAAATTTGCATAATGAATATTAATGAGTTGCAGCCGAAGCCGGACCAATCTTCATGCAGAGAGATTGAAAGGTCTGTTAGTCAGTGTTTCCTGATGTTTTTTAGATATAAAATGTTTCATATTACAGGTTAATACTTTAGAAATAACCACAAAGTCCGGAAATTTGTGTGAAATGGCCTCTTTAAATAACCAGAAAAGTCATTCCCATTGAAAAATATGGGTAGCCATCTTAAGTTCAAAACCAGATAAACCAGAATGAGTCACCGGACTGAGGTCAGTGCATCACAAAAACAGATTAACAAGAACTTTCATAGCCACGGCTTCATTTCCCCTTCAACCCAGTGTATCCCAACGGTAAGATAATCTGGGAAAGGCAGCCATATCAGGTCCTTTCTAAGTTGCCTGAGAAGTCTTGTGAGACCCTCTGGAGATATGAGGCTTTGATATCAGGACCAATTATGTGGTATGTGCACACACGTATACACCCAAACATGCATAGACATCTGCACACGTTCATGAACACCCATCTTCCTCTAAGCGCACGCACACCGCTCGGCCTTGGAGTGGAAAACAAAGGGGGGGGAATATGATACTGAGGAAACACTGAGCAGGAGGAACATGCTCTGATTTTTATCAGCCAATTGAGCTGAGCTTGAAAGTAAGAGACGACGCAGACATGGAGGGAATGATAGAGTGAAGACCAGACAGGTTGAAACAGACTGAACAAGTGATGTGAGTGTAGCGTAAGAACAATATTTGAACACACACAGAAAAGAGCCCACTGGAAATGTGTGCAAAAGGTCCTCAAAAACATCTTCAGTACATATCAAGTTTGCAAACATGTGCATGGAACACACGCATGTGCACAGATCACTGTAGTACTGCACTCCTATAACCCACACTGCTGCATGAACAGGTGTTACCTTTGTTTATGTTAGTGCACATTACACATAAAAAAAGATCAGTAAGAGCTTTAGTCAGCAAACACACACAATCACTTAACATATAGGCAATAAACAGTTGTTTCTGGACTAAGTCACCTCCACTGAGGATCCCTCAAGATTAAGTTTGGCCTCTGGCTCTGCTAATTGGAGCTTAAAGTATGGTGTAGCCCCTGGGCAGCGTATGCTGTGTGTGCATGCGTGTGTGTGTATAAATTATGGATGGGCCTGCAGAATGGCCACACAAGCTTCAGCAGGCAGCTCGTTGACATGGACCAAGCCAGGCCAGAGTAATCACCAACACAACACCAGCACATGTTAGAGACAGGTGGTCTGACAGAGAAGAGGAAACGGAGAGATGGTGGCAGTATAAAAACAGAAATAAGACAAGAGGAAAATAATAGGACAGCAGGATGGAGCACTCAAAAGTCAGGATCTGAAAAATCCACACACTAATGGTGACAGAAATACATTATTTATATCTAGACGTTTGATTTATTATGGCTATCTTTGTCCTGATAATGTGCTGCTACTTAATTCTGGTTAACACACCTTATTATGAAATGAAAGTTAGTACCGAGCTTGAGAAACCAAAATGGTTACAAAGAAAAAAAAATGCAAAAATAATACAACTAAGAACTAGCACCAGTAAAACTACTTCTAGAAATGTTTGCAACAATTTCATAGAGAAATTCATATTTAAAATATTTATGAAGAAGCAAAAAGAGTCTTCTCATGCATTAATAAAAGCACAATCTCTAGTGTGGAAAGAAGAATGAGAGTACTGACAGAATCAAGAGGAGTTATTATCACGTGTTGTTCTTCAACATGAAACCATTACCGTTTCAGTTGTTTGTTTGTCTAAGGTGTGCAAAAACATGCACTTTTTATTGCTCTTCTTAATTTCTTTTGTATAATTTTGTTTTCAAAACATGTCTTCTTGCAGATTCAGATGCTTTTTTTGTGGTATTTTTTTTCTGTTAGTTCATGCAAATCAGTGAGTATTTACTTTGATAACTTCTGATTTACATATTTGAACAGAAAATTTCAAAACACTTGTAATACCACCAAAAAAAAAACCCAAAAACATGAAATTGGAGTATAAATAATCAGCTTGAGTGTTTAAATGGTAATTTTAGCCTATTTTACCTTTATGAAAATCTACTTTTCGGTAGGTTGCTTCAATCTTAAAAGTTAAAGTGTCATTAATTTATTTTCCAGAATCAGAAACTTTATTATATAATTTTCTATCCATTAGCCATTCATTTTCTAAACCTGCTTATTCCTGTTCAGGGTCGCAGGGAGCTGGCATCCATCTCCAGCGGTCATTGGGTGAGAGGTGGGGTCACACCTGGACAGGTCACCAGTCCATCACAGGGCCACACATAGACAAACAACCACTCATATACACACTCACACCTAGGGGCAATTTAGAGTCACAAATTAACTTCATGCATGTTTTTGGTTTGTGGGAGGAAACTAGAGTCCCAAGACAAAACCCACATTTGCACAGGGAGAACATGCAAACTCCATGCAGAAAGACCCCAGCCCGGATTTAAACCTGGGACCTTCTCACCACAAGGCAACAGTGCTACCTACTGCGACACCATGCAGCCATTTATAGAATTTTCCCTCCACATCAATTATGATGTGAATGTGAAGTTGCTGCAAATGTTACTAATTAAACTCCGAGTCCCAGAACTTCCTCTATTTCTATGAATCCAGTTGAGCCATCCCTAATAAAACCACTATTTTATAAACTATTACACACTGTTCATTTTCCTTTACATAATTATTACATAATAATTCTATCATTTTTTTAACATTTGAACTTATAAATACAGTTAGTTATCTGTGGTCTGTAATACTTCTAACTAGGTTTTCATTTTATTTCTGATCAGAAATATCGGTAAATCTGTAAGTGCTCGTGAAATTCCCCCAGAAATCCACCTCAGAAGGTCTCGACTATCTTATTAAGCAAATCAATAAGACTCTTTTGTGTTGTGTCGTACGCTGGTACAAACATACTGATCAGGGCAATTTGCAGCAAATGACTAACATTTATCAAGGTTTTTAGATGCAATCCAGTGCCTCATCATCATTATTGTGACTTTCACCCTCTCACAAGCATTTATTATCTCAAAAATACAAACACTGACCTGAGGGACATGATCTTGTATGCATCAGGCAGGTAACACCGCGTGTTCTCCATTTGGGCCGGATCTGAGTCACAGATCTTGTCGTCTGTGCGGCCATAGTTGGCGCTTTCGATCATGATGACATCAGTGCCGGGACAGCGTAGTTCGATGGGGTAGGACTCACAAGACAGCTCCCTGCGCACCACTGCCATGGGGATAGGAGCACGGCCGCACACTGGACAAACACACACACACACAATGGGGAAAAGATGAGACTCTGTGCCTTCAGGGCTAATAATCCTATTCTATAAACCACAAGAAAAAACAAGACATATTAGAAAAGCTGTTTTAGATTTATTTTCAGGAAGAAGCCTAAATTGCACATGAATAAATTGTGTTCAGCTAAAACTGCATTTGTTTCCCTGTCATATAGACTTAATTATGCACACTATGCAAAAAAGAAAAAAAAAAACAAAAAAAACAGAAGCATCATAGCAGATTTTTCACGAGGGCATGTCCGCCGTTGCAAATGAACCAAACTGGTGATTAAAACTTTGCAGTTAGCTGTTTCAGACATCAATTCAGATGGTGGATAATTGCCTGGCAACATCCACAAACACAAACAACAGTTGCAGAGATTACTCAAAGATGGCAGTGAATAATGTTCACAGAAGTGCAGAAATTGGAGCATGCATTCAATTTAATGAAATTAGGAACGTCTTTAAATCTAAAGAAACTAAAGCTGTTTTTGTTGACACCTATGTGCCAAATAACTTAAAATCTAACAAGAATTTATAGGAAGTGATGTTATAACGGAGTTAGAATTCAGTGATGTTGTAGAAGCACTTTGATATTGATGGTGTTGGACCGGATGCTCCCAGGGATTTTAGTTGTTGTGGAGTAGCTTTGTTATTGAGAGCAGCAATCCCTGGGAGTATTAGGCTTCTCCCTTGATAGATCGGTTAGCTGAGGTGTTCACACATGTTTTTCCATCACCTTCCTCTTCTGTAACTATATTGCAGATTGTACTTTATTTGATTTTATACTGTGTCTTAGCAGCTGCCTCCTGCTCAATAATCACCTCAGAAAATATCTGCTATACCTGCTGCAATATACATAATATGAATTTTTCACTGCCGAATAAATAAATATGTATTAAAACCAGTTTCGAGGCCAAGTAAGTCAGACCGCTCGCTGTTTCATTTTAATACCTTTCTTCCTGTGAAGACCTTTCAAATTAGTTCCTAAAAGCACAATCTGACGCACGCGCGCACACTCGTGTCTGTGTTTACATGTGTGAAGGCTTCCACAATAAACAAACGCGGGCCTACAGCAACCGTTAAAAAGCGAGACACACTTCCCTTCTCCTTGCTCTCTCTATCACGGTAACCATAGAAACCCCGATCTCCCTCCCTCTGCTCTTTCATTAGTTAGAGGAGCGTCATGGTTACACATATGCAGCAGAGAATCTGAATGAGCTCAATGACACTGTGAGTCTGAGCTCGACTTAATACTGCCCTTCACCATGTGTCGCACGCGTACAGTACACGAGCGCACACACACACACGCCTGCATACAAATACTCTAAGTGATGGAATGTAGAGGTAGAAATTCACAGCCATTGTCAATGATAGCTGTGTGGTTCTGCTACCTGAGGGCATAACACTGATAATGGCAGGCACTAGCTTAGAGATAGGGCTGATATATAAGTGACATTTACAGAAAATGTCCTCTTTAATGAACACACACACACACACAGGTATATCACCACAGGCCATGATTAGATCTTAAGCACACACTCAGACATGTGTGTCTCAGTGGAGGGTGGAGAATTGATGGGGCATCATGGATTCCTTTGTGTGTCTAAAGCATGGGTGCTTAAGGCGCTGGGTCATTATTGTGTTAACGTGTTGACTTGTAACGTTTTTCTATGGCTGAATCATGACGCTGTTGTGGGTTTGAATATAAATTTTGGAGAAAAGGTTATTGAAGCATGAGGAGATCAATGTGTAGAATTGTGAAGCGGCTGTCGAGACTATGGCTCTGGCTCAGATGTCTAACAGTGCTGCCTTACGGGGTCCCCAAAGGGCCAAAAAAAATAAAAAATGAAGTGCTATGACATAGATATCAAATCACTCAAACACATAATTTAAAGAAAAAAGCCCTTCTATTTTACAATTAAAAGTACATTTTGTAATAAAAATGTATTTTATGAGAGTATTTTTGACAATAACAGATATTGACAGATGACAACCGTCTAGTTCCCACAGAATACAAACGCATGAAAAACAAGTAGAATGGACGTTTCCAACTCCTTCTCAGCTTCTTCTGCCAATACCAATAAACCAGATGGTGTAACTGAGTTTATTAGGAATGTTTCATGAATGATTTTGAAAATTTTGAATCAATCCAGTTTGTTAATTGTGCAACTCAGTACTAATACTCAACCCAAACAGCCTAAATAAATAAAATATGAACACTGATGCCGCTTTTCCACCGACAGAACACGGTGCGGCTCGGTTCACTTTAACCCCCTGCGGACCCTTTTCCACCGCCTTTCTCGGGTCTTAACCGCGTCATTCCGCGCCAACCTGGCCTCTTTTTTCAGACCACCTCCTCGGTGGTCCGAAGCGGCCCAAAGCGGGCCCACACGCCCACCTGTCTACTGATTGGTCCAGTAAACTGCTACCAGTGACACGACTACCTATGTAGTGGTAACCCCTGATTGGTCCGGCTGTGTGTGGTGTCCACGTGGTGTGATATAGAAGCGCTCCCGCAAAAGGCTTTAAAAAAAACTCCCAGCAACCATACAAATATTTTATTTTAAAATACAATTGACTTTGGACAATGGCGACTTCCTCCACAAGAACCAAAAATCAAACCAACCAAAATGAACCACAGACAGAGTGCAAAGTACAAAAACACACGTATATCCGCCATTGTTGTTGTTGTTGCACGCCCCTATCCCCACTTACGTCCACTTTATGTTTCCACCGCCTCAAGCAAGTTGATCCGCGCTATGATGTACCGCTCTCAAGCGCACCGTGCCGATTTGTCGGTGAAAAAGGGGCATGAGCTGGTATTAAAAAAAAAAACTTATTTCAGATGTGTCAGGTGAAGCCAGTCAAATGTAATTGGGGGTTTTAATTCCATCACCAATCTGAGGTCAATAAGACTAACATTTATTGGATTTATTTTGGAATTTGTTTCCAGGTACTGGCCCATATCTCATGTTTCAATATTCCAAGGTGGACTTGTGACTATTATTACATATGAGTTACACAAAATTGACAATAAAAGTGAAAGAGGATGATGAATTGCTAACACTGTCATTAATAATCATAAAGTGGCGACATGAATTTCATTGAAAAACACTCCTTAGAACAACAAACACTCCTATTTCACCTGTCACTGGTATTATTTTTACATCTGATGCTTCAGCTGTAATAATTTCTCGCTTAACCCGCCTCAAAAGAATTCCTCCCTCACATATTTCCACTTCCTCATAAATGAAACCCTGCAGTCAAACTCCACCTTGTCATACAAACACAGCACAAACACATGCATATAGGAGTGCCCACGTTTAGCTCTCCGTCTCTGCCTGCATCTATAATAACATGTGAGCTGTAAGTGCATGTTAATGTGTCTGTCATTAGTTGTGTAAGTGGTGACAGAAACTTGGCAACCACGAACGGTACAGACAATCTTATTCAGACTCTCTCATTGCCTCGGGGGAATGAAACAAAAGGATATTGATTTCTGCATTTGGGCCAAGAACAAGAGAGTGGCGAAAGAATTGGATAGATGGAAAGAAGGAGAATGAGAGGGTGAAAGGGAAGATGAGAGAGATTTAAAAGGTGATCTCTCACTTGAACTGCCAAAGTATTTGGCCATTTCTGGCATCTGAAATGTGCAAGAAAGAAAAAAAATAACACACTTTTAAAGCCAAAATGCATTTCAAAAGTTTGGGAGGGCAAAACTTCTTCTATGTGGGAAAAAGTTATGCAAAATATTTCTAAAAATCTGCAAATTATCAGTCTGACACCTTGTCTAGACTAAAGTGTGCTCTGCATTTTGTTTTAATAAACCTACAAAATTATTTTTTCATAAGACTCTGCCAAAAAATGTTGCCTTTGTCTGTGTGTGTGTGTGTGTGTGTGTGAATTTGTTTGTTGTGTTAGCTAAATATTGCATGGATCACTGAAAAGATTTTAATGCAAGTCAGAATCTTTTTTATCTAAAACTGATTAACTTTTGGAGACAGTCCAATTAAGATGGCCGTGGCTATTCAGTTGTAGTAAAACTGCTATAACTCAGTCAGTTTTATAAATACTGAGCTAAAATTAAATGTGGTAACAGCAGAAAGTCATTCACAGCATTGAAGCTGGAAATTGTGCCTAACTTTAATATTCAGTTTTGAACAAAATGACTCCAACTCCAACATTTGTTGCTATAAAATGATGCTTGGCCCTAATAATAATGAAAATGAATAATAATTTCATATATTTCTTAGGTTTTTTTATACTTTTGGTGCGAGTAAAGTGTATAATATTGAGAGAGAGGGATCTAAATCTATTTAAAGAGAGGTTAGAAAAACATGATCATGTGAAAACAAACTTTAAAAGGTCCCTCAGGAGTCTGAGCCCACACTGATGTGGTCAAGGTCACATGATGTTTTCACAGCCATAACAAAAAACTAGGTCATCTTCACTTGCAGCTTTGAACCTCTCGCTCATTTTCCTTCTGTTAATAGATTATGTTTAATCGGAGTGATAAAAGTTTTAATTTGATAGTGCAAAAAAATGTATTAGAGTGTATATGTGGGAGGGGATAGGAAGGGTATGTTGTATCTCTTGTGGTAGGAGTCAAGAAAACTTGAGCTAAATAATAATAAACTCCTACATGGGTGTGGTAAACTTGTTTTAATGTGGTATAAATCAAAAGTATATCAAATAAAATTCTTGTTTGACATAATTAACATTTTACGTCATCTGAACAGGTTTTCTGTCCAATTTCACCAGCCGTCTTCCATTGGTGTTCTTGTAAAAGGTTCTAAAATAAGTCAAACTTTCTTGAAATTTAATGGAAATATCACTTTTCTCCACATATTTTCTTATTCAAACAATGATATTTTAGAACATAATCAACAAAACCTGTGAAAACTTCTTGTAACTGGTCTGGATCTTGAAATGTTTGTTAAATTCCAAACCAAGAGATGCAAATTACTCTTAAGTGCTACAAAAAGTTGGGCTATTTCAGTCTGATCTAAAAGGGTCAATCCAATCCTGGTTCTTGAGGGTCACTATCCTGTCTGTTTTTATTGTTTACCTGCTCCAACACACCTGATTCAACAGTTTAATTACAGTTTAGTATGCATTCAAATTCTCCAGAAGTCTGTTAATCAACCATTTATTCAAAGCAGGTGTGTTGGAGTGGTGAAACACCTAAAACATGCTGGATGGTGCCCATCGAGGACCTAATAGGGACATCTCTGGGTTAATACTCGAACCCGAGCAGGTCAGAGTGTTTTTATTTGCTGCATATGACTAACTGGTTCACTCTTTTTATTTCTGTTGTTTTGATTTTTATAATAGTGTTTTTTATGTTTTGTCTTCATAACCCTGTAATAATGACACGACTCAGCTTGGTGGAGAAGATGGAGTGCCTGCTTCTGTGTGTCCTCAAGCTAAACAGCCTTTGTTTCAGCTAATCCTCACTAAGTATAAACACCGTAAACACCATGATTTGCATATGTCGACTTATTCTTTAGACATTGATGCAAATACCTTTGACTGAAACTCATCTCTGGGTGTTAAAAGCAAAGCTCTTGGTGTTTGTGTGTTTAAGTGGCTGCCTGCTTGTGAGCACTCCCCGTGTGTCCCTGAGAGAGACTGTCCATGTGGGCGCGAAGTATTTCAACGTTTAAAGGATTTCATCTGCGAGGCAGCAGGCATGTGAAGAAGTACACAGTGGCAAAGTGTGATTGACGGCAGCTATTAATGGGATTAAGTCCAAGTGGGCCAGCGAACTCTTTTTTGGAGTCTTCAAAGCTCAATGTCAGAGAGGGGATGAGGAACCTTCCAGACTGACCTGCAGGGAACTCATCCACGCTCGGCATGTGTGTCCATTGTATGTAAAAAAAAAATACCAACATAGATGTTACATGTACATGAAAGACTAATTGTGCATTTCACTAAATATGCAAATGCAGCTGATCTATATATTTATTTTATCTTATGGATTGAATAAATTGCTTTTCTTCTTACATTCTGGACTAGATGTGTGCAACCCATCAGTGATCAATAAAAAAAAACATGATTTTACACCCCCGCATTGACTTTCGACTTATCCCTCCCAGCAATAAGACATCCTTATCTGACTGTGAATTGGACAGATTAGAGTAAAGTAAAAATCAGCAATATCTGCAGGATATCTCCAAGTTCATGAATTTTGTCCTTACATCAGCACATGCAGGTATGTTTGCCCCAGTGGAAATATTTGGGTTGTAGGAATGGCTCAGAGGCAAACTCATACAGAATATGGCCTACAAGTGAAAGTTTCTAAGACTTTTAAATCTATTCTTAGATTTGTAGATGTCAAATAGAGCTCCACTTTTAATGGATATTGTTAAAAAATGGAAAAAAGATACCTACAGTGCTGCTAAACATGGGTACATGAAAAAGTTCAGTATATTTAGCTGACATGAACAGACACTTTTGAAAAGAACCATTTGTGGAAATGTTGTCATCCACATGAAAATACCAAAAATGATTAAAACAGCTATAGTTAGTATAGTAGGCCTGTATTTGGTGCTGAAATGCTGCTCAAAAATACACCTAAAACAGGCTAGAAGATGTAGAACATGTGCAGTCTGGATACAAACAGGACGAGGATGGAGAATATAAGAGTTGCTTAGCAAACTAGTCTAAATTTAGAAAGTTTGGCTGTAGCTGAGTATGTGGTGGACTATGACATCATTCTTTACAAAGGGTTGAATTTTGGTTTTCGCGTATGTTTCACTCTGTAACCTGTTTTCAAAAATGACCAATTCATGGCTTTTTCTGAGTGGCCACATGGCTAAAATTATTGTTAAAGACTAAAAACTTTTATTCACAAGACATTCTAGCATGGATGGTCTCTACGTCTATGGCAAAGTCCAAGTCACAGTATTTTTTTTTAGATTTGTATTTTCACAGCTTTTTTTCTATATTTTGTAACATAATAAGGCACCCAAGACAGATGGCAGCACAGTGAAACAAAAATTTTGAACAAACTTTTAGGGATCTCTAAATTTTTGTTGTTTTGTTGTCATTAAAATGCAATAATTCATCAAAAATGGGTTGAATGTCTTTTTCTTCAGCTAAATCTGCAGTTCTGCAATATAATACATGAAATGATGCATCTGATCTGCAGAGAAATTAACTTGGGGCATCGCGGAGACGTCTCTTACCTATGGCAATGGGAGCAAACAAGGTTGAGATGAAGAATAAGCATCTGGCCCACATGACGTACGACTTTGACCTGGAAGTAGATGCGGAGGTACTTCCTGCTGAGCCCAGACGCTCGAGTGCTGAGCTGTTTTTCTCCCAGCTCACTGTTCCCGACACCATACAGGCCTGCAGATTGACACAAAAAAATAATTTGTTCACTTGTTTGTTGTATTAAAACACTTGATGATGCTTCCTCAAGGCCACTGAAATCACTGTAAGAGCAGAAGATGCATTCAAGCATAAAACACCCCAAATTTTCCTGTGAACACAAAAATCCACTCAAATTATCAATAGAAGACAAATTAATGAGATACATATTGAGAATGTATAGATTAATTTAAAAACCGAGGAAGTAGTAAATGTTTAATTATGGATATGCAGATTGCTTAATGGCATAAACTGTAGGAGACAACGTTCCACAAAGCTGTGGAACGTAATCAAACTAACTCAGAAATGATGCATTTGCTCAAAGGATTCAAAAACTGTTTTGATTTTTGTAAAATTTAGAGAAGCTTCATTAACCATGCAGCACGACAAGCACAAGACAATTTGTACAGATGCATATTTTATAAGACAATAGACCATATGCCAGATAATCCATACACAACAAATCTGCAAGGGAAATGCAAAACTAAATGCTAAATGCTGATGTTTGCATGACAATTCTTCTGTATCTGTATCAGGATTCACTTGACTTGGTATTCCACATTGCCATCAAAGTGTGAAATATATTGATGTCCCATCTAATTGTTCATTTCATGCTCCATCAGCAATAAACAATTATAAGATGATGGTCTCTGAGATATGTTGTAACAGTGACAGACTGGAAGCCTTGTTTCCTCTCCTTCTTTTTTTTCTGAACTGATTAAGCAGACCAGCCTTGTTCAATCACTGGCTGGCTCGCCCACTCCATCAGCCACTGAGTGACTACATTTTTTCCCGTCTGCACCCTCAAAGTCACCATTTTTAATCATGACGAGTGGGACATTTACACATTTCCTCTGCAAAAATTGGGAACTGATTTCATTCTTTAAAGGATGCAAAAAGGGTCAAAGCTTAAAAGGACCTTTGTCTAACCAACCTGGTTAGTTTTTAACTAAACATCACTTTTCATAGACATAGTTCAAAGGTAACAAAAGCCCTATTTTGTGCCTAAATGTTCCCTTTTCTCAGGGGAACCTGCACACGGCTTTGAATAAACAAGCTTGAGTTTGTATGCATGTGTGTGTGTGTGACTTAGAAAGAGAGAGGCAGCAGAAATTTGCAAAAGCTGGGGACAGATGGAAGAGAGCAGACAGCCAGAGCCATGGGAAATAAATCATGTGTAACAGAGACTATTGATCAGTGTGGCCATATCATTTTGGCCCAGAAGAGACCAAGACAATAGCCAGCTATCTCAATCATGTTATGTCGTGAAGTCAAGTAGCTGTTTTGGTGCAGTCTTTTCTAAATGTTCTGTTATTAGCCACTGATATCAGTCATATTAGTAATTTAAAGACCCACTCTGATCATCTTTTGAGCTATTTTAAATCATTTGAAGTGCTCTTTAAAGCAGAACTAAGTAAGTTTTGCTCTCGCTCTCCCCCTACTGGTCCCCTGTGAAAGCTCACTGTCGTAACGTTCCCCCGCCGCAGACCCCCCTTCCTCA
>SSNP01000061.1:2704650-2826915 GCA_006937955.1 Pachypanchax playfairii
CCCCAACAACAACGCGCAGAGAACGCTTTTGCAAGAAGAAAGAAAAACAAAACCAAGAAAATGTCTCGACAGGTGAGTATTATTGTCATCTTTGCGCTCCTAAGGGTGGCGTTGCTAACAACGGCAAGGGCTTCATGCTTGTATTTATGTACGTGAGTGTGAGTGCCGTAAAGCAGGTTTGTTCTCGCGAGATTAGTCGGGTCCGATCCACTGAAAGTTGCAAGTGCTGCTTTCAGGACACAGACCCCGGAGGGAGGGGAGGGACCCACGAATCACCCCGCCAAGTCCTTGTTTACCCCCACAGGGACTCTAGAAAACATTTATTGAGGTGAAAAAACTTACTTAGTTCTGCTTTAAATTATGATTATGGCGTTTTTGCCCCCAATCACAAAACCTGTGCTGTTTTCTAGGAAGTAGTTTCTGCATAGCAGCAATAGCTCATTAGCAATTTGCCTCTGCACTGTGGGAGGAACCGTTGGCACGGAGGATCCTCTGCCCTTCCCATTGCTAAGAAATGTCTATTTATGCTAGCGCTACCGCTAACTGTAAACTAGCATAGTAGGTGCTAAGAACATGTTAAAAACACAAAAAACCCAATTTTCATGATAGTGGGTCTTTAAAACAAAATTGAAATGACTAACATTCATTTTATAGCTGACTGAATGCACCAAATACATAATGGTTAGAAAACCTTGAATATTTAAACATAATAGGTAGAAATTCAGGCACATGCAGGGAATCTAAATCTCTCAGCAATAACCCAAGACACTCAGATAAGAGCTTTCAAATCATCTTATTTTTTGGTCCTTATTTTTTATTACAGTTCTTTTTCTTTTTTCTTTCTTTTTTGGAGGGAATGTCACAGCACATCCTTAAAATGGAAAATTAATTTAAGATCATTATCATGAAAACTCAAGCCAAACTTAATTTTAGCTGAGTCTGAACAGTAATAGGGGGAAAATTAAATTTGCATACCAACATTAAAAACTCAAAACATTTTATCCAGTCACTTCATATTTTTTATGATTTTTGATCATAATCTTTTAGCTCTGGATAAAATCCGGCTTTATTATTTAGTTTCATACTTTACTTTTGAACTCTGAAAGTCACTTTTTAACGAGCTTGTCAGCTGGCTTTTTTTTTTTCTTTTCATGATATTGAAAATGATTCTTGTTTTTATCTGTAAAAAATCCCCTTAAAATAGAAAAAAACAAGCCAAATTTGGTGAAAACTGTGGTGAAGTGTGGAAATAAGAAGAACCCATTGTGTTCTAAGAGTGCTCGTTGTTAGAAATTACACCATAAGAACATTTTAGGCAGGTTTTTTGTTGGTTTCTTACGTTTTAGTGTTGTGATAAAAACATCTAGTGATCAATAAAGTACAAGCAACATGTACTGCACAATTTTGTTACACAACTAAAAACTAACCAGCAGATGGAAAAAGACTCAAGGTAAGAGCAAGATTTGAAATTCCCCCGATTCCAAACAACATTTAGATCAGCTGAAGTTTTCTGTTAAAAATAACCTTGTATCCCGCACATCCAAACCCATTCAGCTCTCCAAATAAAACCTTCCGCACCTGATTCCATGGGAGAGAGATTTCATATCTGCTAACAGTTCCTGACAAATCCCTAATGGCCCTAAAGTGATAGACTCACAATAGACTCCGGTGTATTATTCTGGCTTCCTCCTAAACGACTGAACAAGCTGCCCCCTTTTTGATTGATTGGTCCCTAACTCGGTTGAACGTGAGCAATCTGACCAGCTGTCCCCAGCCAGACCGAGGAACCACACAGTAACATATGGCCCGACGCCACCAGTCACAGCATTCCACTGTTTCATAATTCAAAAGCTATTCCATCACCCTCTCTGCTCCACCAGCATCTCACCCGTCGCTTAATTAACTCTTTCATTTCCTCGCTGCTCTATTGTCTGGTCTGTGGTGCTTTCACAGACAATGGCTGTGTGATCGCCCGGAGCAGCTCAGGAGTAACCCAAAGTCAAATTACTGTAGTTAACGTGAATAATTCAGCAGGCTTGCATTCTCCCATATGTTCACATAATGACATAAAAAGATGTTCCATCTACAGAGTCCATAATGAATAGACAATGGGAATCACCCCGAGCGTTGCCTTGTTTTTCAAACCTGCTTCCTTTCATTAACTTAATGTGTTGATTGGCTAAAATATTATGAATAAACAGGCACTAATGATGCTAATTATTAGAACATATGTGTTGTGTTTACACTCTGCATTCATCTGATAGTCATGAACAGAAGCTCTGGTACAATCATGCGCCCCTGTGAACCTACTCACTGTTAAAATGATGAAATAATCAGGACACATTGTTTCGAATGAACTCAACATTTCCTCCGCGGAGCTGCTTAGACAGAATGTGAATGGAGCCGCGCCCTGAAAGATCCCAGCAGGGGAAAACATCAACCAACAGGCGGGATCAGAACAAAAGAAATATTCATCCCCGTGTTCAGGTTTTTAAACATACCTATTGTTTTCATGCGTCTTTGCCCCAGTTATATTTAATCATTAATCTGCACGTTTAAATATCATTTAATTTGCTCTTCCCATAATAGTGTAAGAGTTGGGATATTTTTAACCGAGATCATTTCTGATTTAAACTCTATTTATAAAGTGTCTAATTTGATCTTATAGAGACTACAAGAGGACAGACTTCTCCCCATAGTTTTGCTTTTCTGAATTTACCAGCGGCACATTTTTTTTATTGCCCTGAATCTCTCGTTTCCTACCAGCTCGGCATTAACAGAGCTGTCGCCAAGGTCACGAGACTCAAAGACTTAATGCATGCCTCCATGAACTAATTGATGTTACGCTCATTCTGCACACTAAGGCAACCTGTGTGTATGTGTGTGTGTACTCCCCTAACGAGAGTCCTGCCTGTCATAGCACTACGCATTCGGGGATTCTCTCTTTGGCTAATGAGTACTGACCGGCCTGGGCTACCTTGTCAACACGCGTCACATGCACACATACTTATATATGTGCGCCAGTGTTCTTACCCCATAGCACACACATGCACAAACTTTCACACACACATGCTTATCACTTGGAGACCAGACGCCCAACGCCTTCAGCCTCTAGGCACAGACTCTCAGCTTCGTTTTTACAGCTAAAAGAAAACACAGAGGATGTTCGCATGTGTGTGTATAAAACAGTAGTAAAGCAGACCAAAAAAGTAGATTATAGAAGCTGGAAAAATTCAACTGAAGACAAATAAGAGCTGCAAGAGAAGCGCTCATTTTTCTAATACAGCTTTTCCTCAGCTGTCATAATTAAACGATTCAGTGAAAAAATTATTTAAGAAATAAGAAAAATCACCATAAGATACAGTTAAATTAGCAAATATCTTCTGGTCTATAAAAGGAATAACCAGCGTGCACTTGTTGAAATGTTCTCTTATGTTCTAAGACTTGATCAGAACAGTTTGTTTTGCAGAGTGCTATAATTGAAAAGGAAAGCACTCAGCAGCTTGTGCATGCTTTTTTTGTCCCTTGCCATTTTTCTTCACTTGTTTTATTATTTTTTTTCACCTGCTTCTTTCTTCCCACTCTTTAGTCTCCTCAGTTGTTCATTCTTTGCTTGGCTGGACAGAGAAGTCAGTGCGGAACAAAACTCAGGGGGGCAATGCACCATGTTCAGTAAAATGGCATGTGTCTGCCAAGCTATGGTAAATTAACTCCAGTTGGTTTGCTAAGGTACGTTTAACCTCCATGGACCGTTTCTATCAGCGTGCGCCTGCATGTGCGTTTCTGTGTGAATGGGATGGAATGAGGCTGTCTGGATAAGAGAGTGGTAATAAGTAAAGCCAGGAAGGCAAACCCTCATCAACACAGGTAGGCAGAGTAGAAGAATTTTGATTGGAGTGACCATGCACACGCACACACACATTCAAGTTGTTAATTGTGAAGTGTGGAGCTGAGGAGATGACTAATCAGGAGAAAAACTTTTAGAAGTCAGGACTGTGGTCTTTAATGAGAGAAGGACAACAAACACACACACACACACACATTTGCAAACAAATTCATATAAGTTAAAGGAGCAATAAGCAAAAATTCATCATTTCCAGTTTGAAAGAATTCAAAATATGCAATGTGAAGCTCTAGATGTGTAATTCCATCTGGAACATAGCATGAGGTCACACACCATCTCTCTGTGTTGATATCGAGCCTCTTGTTTACAAAGGTGGTCTCCTTCCGCGTGCATGTTCGTGCATGTGAAACTCCTTCATGTACTGAGCGAAGGCCCTCCCTTCGCTCAGTACAGCCGACACACATTGTTGAAGCGAAATGGCGGAAGGCGGAGCAAAGCGTTCACCTGAAGATGACCGGGAACACATTTCATCACCCAAGAAGCCACGGCCAATGACAAACAAACCGGGTAAAGCAAGGGACAAAACCAGGATAAACATTGGTCTTGCTTTTCCATGATGGAGAGCACTGAGAGAACGAGAGAATTTACGATTTGACTCGGAGCTGGCTTTTCTTCTCTTGGACAGGTAAGGAACGATCATTATTTTAATCTAGTGTTACTATAATGACTCGCTCTGGAAAGCGATAAAGTTGTCGACTTTGTCCTTTATACTGACTTATATAGACTTTGTTTTGGTCTCAATCCTGTACTCAACAGCACACCTAGCGGTGAAAAATCGCTTGTTGCTCCTTTAAGTTAATATTTAAAATAGAAACAAAGAAAAGTAAACAGCAAAACAAACCACCGTAAGCAAATAAAAAACCAGCACTGATTGGCAGTGAGCGGCTCCTCTTGTGTGACCGGGGGCTCATGGAGAACATACTGTCAGCACCAAACTGTATGAATGTCTCGACATCATGACCTCAACATGTATCCATACTGTTGCATGTGTCTGGATGTTTCGGCAAAAAGAGCGAGCTCGCATACAAGCCTCCTCGGACCGCATTAAAATCACAATTAATAACGAGTTAGTGCCACATGTTTGTGCAGAACGAATCCTAACTCGACGAGACAAACAGTCGCGTCAGCTTGTGTCTCTCAGTTTGATTCTCTGTATTTGGCTGATGCAGCCAGAAGCAGCATGGCTGCCCTACTGGCGATTTCCCCAACATATACAGTACACAGAGAGACGCCTGAACGTGTGTGAGTCGATGGGTGAGGGTCTGGGTTATTGTCAGAATGTGTACGATTGTCAACAGTGCCCTCAAGACAAGTGGCCTAGTGATTTATATTGCAGCGCTGGTTGTAAATCCTTTTGTGTGGCAGATCAGCAAAGAACTGCAGAGTGCTGGAGAGTAGCCTTCAAGGTATGGGTCACCCCCACATCAGCAGATCATGTTCTGTAACAATGTATCAATCCGTTGTCATCAATGGAAAACGACTGGTACCAACCAGGTGCCGTCTAGTCATGTGTTTATAGACACATTAAGTTTGGACTTTTCGGATTTCTTAGTTTGATTTTTAGAGGATTGAAACTGTTTTTTATTAATGTTTTTACTCGATTTATTAAAGATTATTAGAACAACATCTGATATGTAGTTTATGTTCCAATGGAAATTAAATCTGTGTTTATGAGATTTGAAAATGATTGCATTCTGTTTTCATTTACATTTTAAACAGAGTCCCAGTTGCTTTCAGATTAGGGTTTTATATATATTTATGAATATAACCTTCTGAAATAAAATTCACTCAGTTCATTTCAAAGCTTTGCACTCAGTACATCCTCCTCCAGCTCCATGTTAAACACGGTTTGCATCTGGGGAGGTTCTGGCTTTGACCGGACCACTGCAGTTTCCGCACGGCTGACTCTGACTGCTCCGAGGACGCTCCGAGAAATCCAATGCACTGAAACCACCCTGAAAATCCTCCGCCAACGACCTCATGTATAAGGCACATCCGTTTTGATTCCCTTTCTGCCTGGCAGCTAGACACCACTTTCTGTTCGGCTCTGCTCTGAACTTTCAAATGCTCTTTTCTAATCATCTCTACACGTGCTGTCTGCCTCATGAGACGAGATGGGCAGAGGTGGAAATATGCAAGGAGGAAGTGAAATGGGAAATGGAGTGGACTAGATCTAAGGGTTTGGGATTTTGGAGAAGATAAAGGATAAGAAAGGACAGAGGAAGAAGATACACAGTCAGGAGGCCATGGAGGAATAATACTCTGAAAAACAGATATGGAAAGATGAATGGATAAAGCAGGAGTGATACAGGGAGGGTAGAATTCGGACAATCTTGTTATTTTTTAGCATTTTTTTTTACAAAACAGAGTGCTCAATCATTTAATAAAGATACAACAAATTCATTTTAGAAAACAAATGGCACAAGTTAAGGCTTCAAGGTGCACAAAAGCTAGCAGAACATTTAGGGTTTAAAAATAGCAGAGAACAATGTGAGTAGATTTGATATATTTATAAATTCTGAAATGAAAAGTAAATCTGATCAGCAACTAAATCTAATTTCTAGTTTTCGTGAAACCAGATCACTCTGAGATATCGTGATCACATCTAAAAAGAGTTGCATAATAAAAAAGAGCACAAGTAACAACAGACAAGCTAACTGGGCTAAAGGCTAACTAGCTAAGCTCTTACTGGAATAACAGTAATAACAGAAAGGTTAAGACTTATGGTCCACATAACATATTCTAAATGTTTTCTTGTCTCATCAGAGACTGTAAAATAGTCAAGATAAACATAATGATAGATGAAGGCACCTTTCGAACTTGGGTTAATAATTCTAAAACTTCAACTCAGTTTACTTAATGCTGTTTAACTTACTTTGCATGCAGTAAAGTACACAGCAAAGCATGTTTCACTGTCCTCATCACTAATGCACTGAGCTGGATTTAAACTGAACTTGATCTCCGTGGTGACATAACTGAGTCCTGTTTTCTCTGTACGGATTATACCTGGAAAATCTTCACATATTTAACTGCTCCGTATCAGTCCTGAAAGCCAGTGTTGTGCACGAAATCTGCTAAAAGAGCAGTTTTTTTTTTTAAACATGCTTGTGTTTTTGCTGAGCAGTGAAAATTAATGTTTGCAAGATTGTGAACATCAGCATCCTTAACCATACACAGTTGAGACAGCTGAGGAAGAGGAAGAGAGAGAGTCAGCTGGAAATGTGTTTTATTGAGATAAACTGGCAGAAATTGTATTTGTGTTTTTGCATCAGCTTGTCACACAAACGTGGTGAGATCTCATCTTTTTTTAAAACCAAGTTCAAACATCCAACTGATTGTGAACTCAACAAAAGGTGAGATTCAGTTAGAAGGTTAGAACTGAATAGGAAGCTTTGACTACTATTTTTTCCCTTTTTTTCTGACATTTCCGCCTAACTTTGAAGGAAAATATGAAAAAACGTTTTTCATTTTGTCAACCACTGTGCAAACAAATAAACAAACAAAAAAGAAATAAAGACTAAAAGAGGGGATATCATGCTCACATCTCACCAGATGAAAAGCATATAAATGTCATTCCAGATCTGAAATAGAGACATTCACCCTATTAAAAACCTGATGTTGAAGCTGAAGCTATTACTTTACATCCATCACTTACAACTCAAATTTCAGATACGTTGACTGAAATACTAAGCATATCAAGCCCAAGTAAGGCATTTCTGACAAATTACAGGCCAGAAAAAACAACAGATGCATCTGAAAAATAACCAAGCAAAGCAAACACAACAGAAATAAAGAAACTGTTGCTTTAAACACGTGACTTTGACACATGAACACACGTTTCTAAGTCAGCAGTCACACAAACACATGCAAATGTTGCCTTTTATATGGCAGAGCAAAGTAACCCATGAGGGGAAAGTTAATAGTTTACAAAACTGCTACTGATACACTCAGTTTTGTCAATGAGACGCACGCTGATGTTGATTCCACTGCCACTTCCATTGTTTTCCTGCCTTTGATTCGTCTGTCCTCTCCTTCACGCCACCTTCTCTCTCCTCCATCGTCATCTCTCTCTCTCTCTCTGTCACAGAGCTCCAAACCCAGTACTGTCAAAATGGATCTGTCAAAGCTGTGCCTTAAAGCCAGAGGCAGAGTCTGTGTGCACGGGGCAATTGTGTTTGTGAAGAGTAGAAGAGAAAGTTGTCCCATACAGTCTGAAGACGAGCCACATCAGCAACGAATGATGCCGGATTAAAGAGCAAAAAGACAAACGGGGAGGATAAAAGTCTTCTGTCCTAGATTTAAACCCTTGTGAAAGCAGGAGAATATTTCTAATTATCTCTTCAAATGCTTTTGTTTTGAAGTTTTATCGACTGTTTATCAGTTGTTGTTATTTGTTCAATATAGGCACATTTCTTTCTTCTATCTCTTTCCATTGCCCAGCTCTGTCATCCATCCAGCTCGTTTTTTTTTTTTTTATCTGTTAGCTTTTAAATCTTTTTCTCTGTACTGGTATTTTAAATGGTCTTTTCTCTCATGCTGCATCGCTTGTCCTTTCTATTATCTGCCACATCAATCCTGTTACCTCTGTTGCTCAGTGAAGATGATTAGAAATGTTTACTGTCTTCATACGCTCCAGATCCTTTTGTTTTTGCATTTCAAACTAAGCTAACATGAAAGACATTAAAGATTCGTAGGGTCTAAATAATGAGACTCCTTCTGCTATTCGTCTAATAGGAGATCCACAATGCTGGCGCAGAAACATGCAAACTTTCAAAGACTTGCTTTGAATCAGCAAACGTCAGATCCTACTGATTCAGTTAGCGGAGGGGGAAGAGTTATTTTGCATAAGACATCAGGACCAAACCTTTGCTTTTGCAGTAGAGTAGATATGAACTTTGTGTATGAGGGTCTTGAAATATTTATTCAAAAAGGCCTTTCTGGGGTGCTTACCAGCCTCTTCATAATTTAATAATGCATAAGCACCAACACTGGTATATAAATATAAAAGGAGGCACTTAGCGCTGGATCGTCTACCTGCTGAGAAAAGGGCCAAGGAAATGCAGATAAATCTACCTGAGAACAGATTACACTCATTTTCAGACTGTCACCTTGACTGTTACAGATGAAAACACGATCGTGGACATAAAAGGAAATTTTGTCTCTCTCTTATCACCGTACACGTTAAACATTAGTCTTTTCGAGTCATTTTGATGGCATTGCCGCTCAGAGCGGCGATGTGCGTGTAATGTCTCTTGACACATGTCCAGTGATATGGGAGTATTTGTCAGCAAACACTTTTGTTTGATATTACATTTTCAGTTCTCTGGGAAACAACGTCGCAAATCTGAACTGAGGTGGAGATTTTCTTCAAAGTTTACAGGGATTGAGGAGGCACAGCGGTGCGCCACAAATGCACATGAAACGTCAATACATAAAACAGAAAATAAAAATAAAAATCAAGACTTATTACTCTTCCCCGCTGGGTTGAACTTTATATTTAGGCTCGCAGCATATTGGTTCGCTGTGTCATTGGATTTTTTTATTTTATTTTTTTTTCAGCTCTCGTGGCTCCTGTTGAGACGCCACGATCTGTGTAGGTGTCTGACAGGAAGGATACATTTGTAAGACATTTTTATCACAGGATACAATTGACAATAAGATATGACATGGTTCACTGATATGCTATGATTCAGTCCTCGAGATAACCTAATGAAGATTTTCTGTCCCTGATATCTGCATCAAAACACCCAGCCACATATCAGACATATAAAAGTTATTAAAGGTCCCGTTTCACGCAAAATCAACTTTTCTGAGCTTTTAACAATGTTATAAAGCTATTTCCTTAAGGATCTTAATGAACAATAACTTCAGGATATAAGTTATATTTCAGGACAAATGAAGACTATATAACACCAGCAGTCACATTTTATCATATATGTGCCTATCCCAGATGTTGAAAGCTGTAAAATAGCAGGATACAGAATCTTTAAAATGAATGTGTGTATTTGACACACATTAATTAAGTATCTTTAAATTGCAATAAAGTATCCATGTTGTTCCTTGTAGGTTTTAATTGTTAATACTGTTATTTTTTTAAACAAAGGTAGTAAAACAGTCATATAAATCTTTTTTTCTCCACTTCCACATTAAAGAGCATATCAACAAAATGAATGAAAGAGTTTCTACAGGTCCCCGTTCTGTACGTGAAAAAGTGTGTCCTTTGTGTTACTTTCTTCTTAAATGTTTAACATTTTACAAAATAGTAAACTGCGTCCTCAGCCGAGTGTTTAGATGTTCAATGTTACAGTGAAATACTCACACAACAGTCTAATGTTCCACCGATGTTGAAAATAAAGTCCCATTGTAACAGATCTGGATCTCAGTCGGCTGGGTGGTCACTAGTTTCTGTCAGTTCAAAAACACTGATCTGGACCAGAATCCTTATTTACACGTCCAGACTTCCTGGTTCCATAACGAATCACATGTGAGTCTGCAAGGCTGCCAAGTCTTCAACACAAGTAGCTGTAATTCCACAACGACCAGCAGCAAAAAGTAAGAAACCACCACATCCTTCCAACTGATCAGCTGAGCTGCACGTGATGGGGCGTTCAAACACACTTAGGAAAACTCAACGCTGAACAAATAGACCTTCAGACATTCCCAAAAATTGAATAAAAACAAGAGAAACTAAATGAGAATCAACATCAGAAGTGGCAACCCAACAGAAACATCAGGGAGGGGAGGAGGTGAGTGGCTGAGAGCGGATGTTTTTTTCTACATGAACTGCAGGACTCTGACAAGATCTAACTCATACATACTGTACCTTATGACACAAAACAATTTGATCAGATAGGATGTGATATAATACGGTCATATATAATATGATACAGTCTGATTCAAAATAACAAAGAATCATTATTAGTCCATTTGGGGAAATTGGTTTTTGACTTCCCTGGCTGGCTAACGGCGCCCTTTCCAAAAACGAAACTATCAAAACAGTCTTACATAATATAAACATAATCCTCCTGTAATATAAATTACACAATTCCCATTTTATAAACTTATATAGATACATAAAAGAGTAGGAAAAAAGACTGAGCCAACCCTTTTTTTTAATAACGATTTCCAAACGTATTTGAAATGCAAGCCTGTATGAGCTGCAGCGCTGTGATTGCAGGGCAATGTGGTTATTTGCAAGCACAAAGACAACAACTGCTGCATTTCTGATAAGTTCCATCCATCACCATTAGAAAATTGATGATACAATGGGCTCCTGCAGAATGTATGGGTGGTGATTTTGATGCAATCAGTAGGGACAGCAAAGGTAAACACAGTGCTAAATGTCATCCGTGGTGATTGTGCTGTCGCAATATCACCTCGGGTGGGGGATCCAAATAGCCAGAATCAATAATCTAATCATTTCATATTCAAATCACACCGGGTTGTGGTCTGGATCTTATTGCAGTTTCATATCCCTCGTGGGCCGATGTATTCTAATCAACAAACCCGAGCGAGCAGGTGCATCGAAAATACAGTAATTCAACAGAGCTAGAGGGGGAATCACAATGATTAGATTGAATGCTTGTTATTTCCTGTATGACTTGCATATTTCAAAACATGCAGCGTGTATGAGTTATAGTAGTTTTAGCCTTTCTTTTGACTATTGTTAACTCATTTTATAGTATTATGGCACAACTTGATGTTCTAAAGATTACTGAAAATGTTTAAGTCCTCAGAAAGTACAGAACCCCTGTACTGTAGGTAAGGAATACCTCAATTCTATGAAGTGAGAAAGTCCAAATAAAAGAAATCCGGTGTGTGTTACACTGTGTTCACTCCTTGTTTCATCCATGCTTAATTGTGCCAGTGAGAAATATTTGATCAAAAATTCATCTATTGCTGCTCAGATCTTCTATTCAGGTTGTAGCTCGAGGTCTTGAACATTGATTTCCTTCTCCAAAGTGTAGTATTTCTGGATAGATTCAAGTTCCAAAAAAACAGGAGCTGAATGTGAGGATTACAAGCAGATGCCTTGGGAGCTTGCATCTCTCCATACAATAACTGATCATGCATAAAGAAAGCGTTTTCAAAAGCATTTAATCCTCTAAGATAGAGGAAAAGGAAAGACTCATTTGTTTGTTTACTTGAAATAGGAAAGTCTCCAACTCAGTGTTTTTCATAATCATCGGCTGCAAACGTGGTATTAAGTGGAAAAGCAAGAAATCTGTAACCTTTGACCAACTCCCAAAAGTAAATTGGGCTTCTGTTGTAGAAATAAATATAACACAAGTGTGTGATCATTTCCAAACTTGTGTGTTTTTAGCAGAATCCTCGT
Source organism: Pachypanchax playfairii (assembly GCA_006937955.1). Lineage (NCBI taxonomy): Eukaryota > Metazoa > Chordata > Actinopteri > Cyprinodontiformes > Aplocheilidae > Pachypanchax > Pachypanchax playfairii. The sequence goes on from SSNP01000061.1 coordinate 2,716,890, forward strand.
CAAAGCATCCAAACAAACCAACAAATCTCTATAGCATGTGACCGGTTAATTAAACTGGTAAACAGAGACATGGAGGGGAAACATCTGTGAGCACATCTGCACATGTTTACATTGAGTCTTTTGGAAATCAACACACACAACATACTTTATATGACTGACACCAGCTCACACGCAGAATACCGCAAACAGGAAAAGATACAGAGGAGACGAAAGATGAACTGAAAGTGCCTCAACTTGTTGTTTCATAAAGGCTCTTCACACAAATAAGATGGCTTATCCTTCCTGGAATATGGTGTGGCTCCAAATAGCTGTTATCTCCAAGTTGTTGACAAAGAACATCTCTGCAGGCTATTCCCTCTTGTCATGTGTGTGCATGTACACACGGCGTGTTGGGGTTTGAACTGCTGCACTCAGGTACCAATGCAGTGCTTGGAGGAAGGTGATGATGTGGGTCTGAGTACATCCCATTTAAGTCAGGCTGCATGTGTGTTGATTTGATATGTGCATGTGTGTGTGTGTGTGGGGGGGGGGGTTGATCCCCTGATGCTCTGTCCTGATCTTAGGAGAAAAGAGGGAGTGCAGAAGGGATTGAGTTGTATCTTTACAGCAGACAACAAGATACAAAGCCAACTCTTGACAAATATTCTTCTCACTAACAAACTGAATTTGCAACGAAACTGCTGACTTTCATACCAGGAATAATAACATGATACATATTTGTAAATGATCAAATCACAGGCTTCATTTAGCCAAGCTCACTGACTAAGAAAAGAACATGTTTGAGTTTGCATGGATGACTGAGAGGAAAGCAGCTGAGAGGAATGACAGATTACATTCACACATTAACACTGTCACACCTGGGAACTCTGCAGTGCAGTCACACAAGGCTGCTCCACTGGAAAAGGTAAATGCGAGGTCCTCAAAGGTCATGGTCCTGATGGTACTTGTTGAGGAATTTATTCAATATGATTTTTTTTTTCTTCAGTTAGAATATGAGTTAAAAACACGATATTTCAGTCACTTGAACTGACCGTGTCACGCTAACACTGCCACCATAAATATCACATCTGCATTATGGTTTATATGTTTGCATCTAAAGCTGAAAGACTGAGTGTGGCACAGTAGTTAATGATGAACTGTGAGTGCTGACTGGTTGTTGCATCTGTATTGGGATAGTTTAAGGTCACATTGTTGGTTGTAGCAAGAGTGGGAATGGATCATGATGCCAAGAACATTGAAACATGTTGACTGGAGTATTACCAGTGCAGCATGATGAGGTTGTAGTTTGGGCATGAGGTTGACGTGGCCAGTCTTGCTTTACATAAAACTCAAACAAACAAGCCACGCCAGCAAATACAGGCCCCGTATCATAGATACACTATATTAAAACAATCCCTTTTATCTCATTAGTAACAGTACATTATTAATAAACATGGCTATGATACTTACAAATTGTGATACTTGAAAGATGTTAGCACATTGTTTTACATGCAAAAGATAGATAGATAGATAGATAGATAGATAGATAGATAGATAGATAGATAGATAGATAGATAGATAGATAGATAGATAGATAGATAGATAGATAGATAGATAGATAGATAGATAGATAGATAGATGGATGGATGGACGGATGGATTCTTGTAATTGGTTAGGATGTGATGTGTGTATGTGACATGTCCTTCTCGTACAGTTTAATATAGGGCACATCCATTACAATGACACAAACTACCCAATGTGCTGGTCTACTCTGTGTCTGCTAAGCAGCCCCGACCCCTCAGAGGTTGCTCTGCATAACTCAAAGGGTCTTTTTGGCCTTGTATGCTGTTCCCATTGTGCACCCCACATAAATGTGGACACCAGGCCAAAGTCTTTGGCTTAGTTATTTTGTTCTCGAGTTGTTCTGTAGCATTTTTATGATGTGGAAGTTGGCACATTGTCCTATGTGATGAGGGCCACAAAGTGGGTAGTAAACATGAGGAATGCCTTGGGTGTCTAGTCACCATTTACGTAGGAACTTTCTACTCAAGTACAGATAGACAAAATTGTTTGGATCTTTCAGTTATATAAAGAAAATCCCTCAATAGTCAACTGACAAAACAACAATTGAAAATTAGGCTTATTAGTTTTTTTAGGGGCCTGCCATAATAAATGGAGGCCACTGAGTGTATTTCAATGGTCTCAATTTATATGGATATATCTATTTTTCTTCAGTAATAAAAGATCAAAAAAGATCATTAAAAGATCTTTATGTAACTTCTACAATGTTACCATGGCGACGCCTTCCGCCATCAAACATGTGCATTGAGCCCATAAGAGAGGCCCTGTCCCAATACCCGCACTTGTGCCCTTGCGCACTTCAAATGCGCGTTCCCGATGAGGGGCGCAAGTGCGTAGGGTGTCCCAATTCTCAAAGAGTGGAGAGTCGTGCCCTTGGCTCCGCCCCTTTCGAACGCTTGATCCGCACTTTGCCGAAGCCCGCATCAGAGCCGACTTCATTGAATGGTATTGCCCACAATGCATTGCTGCGTGTGAATTTTGACGGAAGAAGAAGAAGGAGTTGGAGAGATGGCTGAACCATCCGGACCAAAAAAAACGTTTTCTCAAGTGTAGACTGCAAATAATCAATATTTCATTTTATTATCTAGATGTGTGATTGATTCTCTGTTGGAAAGGATTAATTAATTAATTTTTAATTTTAGATAGATAGATAGATAGATAGATAGATAGATAGATAGATAGATAGATAGATAGATAGATAGATAGATAGATAGATAGATAGATAGATAGATAGATAGATAGATAGATAGATGGATGGATGGATTCTTGTAATTGGTTAGGATGTGATGTGTGTATGTGACATGTCCTTCTCGTACAGTTTAATATAGGGCACATCCATTACAATGACACAAACTACCCAATGTGCTGGTCTACTCTGTTTCTGGTAAGCAGCCCCGACCCCTCAGAGGTTGCTCTGCATAACTCAAAGGGTCTTTTCGGCCCTGTATGCTGTTCCCATTGTGCACCCCACATAAATGTGGACACCAGGCCAAAGTCTTTGGCTTAGTTATTTTGTTCTCGAGTTGTTCTGTAGCATTTTTATGATGTGGAAGTTGGCACATTGTCCTATGTGATGAGGGCCACAAAGTGGGTAGTAAACATGAGGAATGCCTTGGGTGTCTAGTCACCATTTACGTAGGAACTTTCTACTCAAGTACAGATAGACAAAATTGTTTGGATCTTTCAGTTATATAAAGAAAATCCCTCAATAGTCAACTGACAAAACAACAATTGAAAATTAGGCTTATTAGTTTTTTTAGGGGCCTGCCATAATAAATGGAGGCCACTGAGTGTATTTCAATGGTCTCAATTTATATGGATATATCTATTTTTCTTCAGTAATAAAAGATCAAAAAAGATCATTAAAAGATCTTTATGTAACTTCTACAATGTTACCATGGCGACGCCTTCCGCCATCAAACATGTGCATTGAGCCCATAAGAGAGGCCCTGTCCCAATACCCGCACTTGTGCCCTTGCGCACTTCAAATGCGCGTTCCCGATGAGGGGCGCAAGTGCGTAGGGTGTCCCAATTCTCAAAGAGTGGAGAGTCGTGCCCTTGGCTCCGCCCCTTTCGAACGCTTGATCCGCACTTTGCCGAAGCCCGCATCAGAGCCGACTTCATTGAATGGTATTGCCCACAATGCATTGCTGCGTGTGAATTTTGACGGAAGAAGAAGAAGGAGTTGGAGAGATGGCTGAACCATCCGGACCAAAAAAAACGTTTTCTCAAGTGTAGACTGCAAATAATCAATATTTCATTTTATTATCTAGATGTGTGATTGATTCTCTGTTGGAAAGGATTAATTAATTAATTTTTAATTTTAGATAGATAGATAGATAGATAGATAGATAGATAGATAGATAGATAGATAGATAGATAGATAGATAGATAGATAGATAGATAGATAGATAGATAGATAGATAGATAGATAGATAGATAGATAGATAGATAGACCTCTCAGTTATTTTTTTTCTGTTACAGTGTCTGTCAGGTCTAGTATTTCAGATACATCTGCATCTTTCCCGGTTCTGGGCGCATGTGGATGTGTGGGTCTGTGTGCGCACGTACATTACCACACACAACAAGGCTGAGAGTCTAATTGCACGGGGTCCATCTGTCAACTCTCAAAAACAGGCCTCCATCTCACAGACACAAACAGAACAGAAACAAGCAAGCACAGACAACACACATGCCACAAGTGCCTGCCTCAAAGCCTTCAGCTTGGACCCTGGACAATCTGCTCTCATTCTGTGGCAGCTGTGTGGATGGCAGGGTTTACAATATGGGATCCATTGTCTCAGGACAAAGGCCTCTCAACTCAAGGCAAAGGTCGTACAATAAAAACAATAAGCCTGTATTCATGAAGGGGTTGCAGCGAGGAGGGGAAGTGTGTGTGTGGTTGGACGTGTTTGTGTGGGCTTGTTTTGTAAAGAACTAAATAAGTAAACACAGACCTTATTTCTTCCTTATGGGTACAAAAAAACATCATGAATCGTGAAATTTGAAAATTCAGAGTTGAACTGTACACCATTTATAGTTTGACAAAAAGAACAAACTCTAGAGATGTGCCACATTTATACTGAGCTGAATGTATTAGTCAATAAAAAAGCAGTATGTATTGGAAGGACACTGTCCATCTGCTTATCTGCACATAGAGATGGTTACTGTACAGCTTTGGGACTCACTTCACATGAGGTCATTGTTTTAGAAACCAATACGGATTGTGTTTCAATCTGAGCCCTTTACTCATGTGGTAACTGAAGGTTGAGAATACATCTTGGGCAGGAAGCACCTGTTTCACCCAGAGAAAGACACACACACCCCACTCGACGAGTGACATATCCCCTTTCTTGTTGTTCTTTCTTTTTGCTCATTGTTTCAATGAAATAAAGACAAAATGCAGCCTTGATATTCCAAAGTCAGATTTCAAAGCTGATTCAGAGTCATATGAGAGACGAGGAAGGAAGGCATGCAACACACATACTGGACAGGAAGTCGATTAAAATGGACCCACAGAGTCATCGAGATCAAGCATCCCAAGTACACAATACAATTACATCAATAAATAAGTAAATATCCTGCTGGAAGAGAGAACAATCACTTGTGCTTTGAGACTAGAACAGCCAAACAAGTCTTGAGACTCACACAGGTAATATTTTGAAAATATCTGTGCCACACATGTCCTGACATTTTCTTTCCAAGTGGTGGGAAACTTAAATGAAAAGTCCTTAAACATGAAACTGATAAAACTTCACCACCTGCAAAAATGAAATAAAAAACCAACATGATAATAAAACAGGAAAATCTGCAAAATCCTACAGGAAGAGAAAGAGCGAGCTCTTGCATTCACATTTCCCACAGCCAATTCAATCAATAAAGTAAAGGATTGCACATGAAAACATGACCTCTGGGTTTTTACACAACAGAGATGCGATATATTTCTCTGTTTAGTGAAAAACTACAGCACCTTGCCAAGTGTGTCGATATCAAACAACTGCGCCCCCCCTCGACTGCCAATAAACTGGATGTGCAATTCATCAGCCAACTCTAGGAGTCAGTATTCCTAATTAAAAGGGAGCTCATAAATTCGACATTTTACAGGTCCGGCTCAGCTTGTAAATACACTGTAAATAAGTGAGTAGCTTCATGGGCAGATGAAGGTCTGAGTTTGTTGTTAAACTCCTGCCGATGCCTTCAATGAACAGCCGGCTGATTGCAGTTAATCCAAACGTTGTTTGCTAAAGAGCGAAAGATGCACACTGTCTGTACACCTCCGACTCTTCTTACTTCTGTTCCTCTCTCTTTTCACATCAGGCGCATCGCATATCGCATGTTGTTCCATATTCTTTTTGAAGCTTGGTCAAATCAAATTGGATTAGCACTTTCAGAGGACACATTTGTAGGACCAATTAGAGCACTTCCTGGCACAGATGGAACCCTCAGATCTCGGGGGAAAAAGCTGGGTCGCATTTAGGTTCTAAAAAAGCATAATGCATACTGTAGAGTCTGCAAAAAAAAACACCAGACCAGCTGTGCGTATGTATTTACGTGGCAATCCCTTTAGGCTTGAATATGCCTGCTGTAAATAAAAATGCATTCTGACCAACAGCCTAGGTAAACAGATTTAAGGTTAGAGATAGATAGTATGTATTTAAGCCTCCACAGATATTCACAGGCACACATATTCTTACCTGTTATTGTGTATTTTCTTTTGTCAAAGGAAACTCAAACAGCAGAGAATCACATCTCAGAGGCAGCTGGATGTCCTAGACCTGAAGAGAGAGAGACAGGAAGGAGGGAGAGAAACAGAGGCGAGGAGAGGGGAATAGGAGAGGAGGGGGGGGGTTATTCAGGCTCGTTGAACTGAAGTCCCTGTCATTTCTCACAATAGAGACAGATAGCTATAATATGTAGTGAATGTGGGGTGCCATGTGAATAATGGCCCCATCCAGATCATGTGAATAGCCATAACCCACTCAAACATGAGAAGCAGACAGTACACAAGCCACTTTGGCTTCTGATTGCTTGTTTGATGTTTATGTGTCTACACCGGTGTGTACAAGTGTTATCAAAATGACCTCTTAAGTGTCAAAGTACCAAAAACTATAATGGGCTGTCTCGGTTCTCGCTTGCAGTTTTCAGTGAAAAAGCTCTCTCCTGCCATGATAGCTGGCTTGTATGGTTAGCATTTCACCATCACATATCAGGGACAAGGGAAAATGTTCACTTTGTGTTAGGAATGCAAAGATGGAGTCATTCAAATTCCGATGTCTTTGTATCATACAGTATCACGCTTCCAATATCTTTTCTGGCTTTGTTTTTTTTTGCTATTCTTTTAGAAAAGGCCCTTTCTACATCCCTTTAAGAATGAATGTAGCTGCCACATCTCAATGTGTCCATGTGTCAGTGTTTTGTCATGTGGCTGTCCAACATGACGCACAGACTTCTGTGTGCATCTACTGGCACGCTAACTGCAGTCAGTGTGGGTGCTGCTGTTTTCTGGGAAAGATGATAGAGGACAGGAAATGGCAAATACCCAAAATATCTTTTTTGTCCATGATTTTTCTACTGGTTTTTGAGTGCCATGCAAGATGTCTGAAGGCACACACAAACACACACAAAAACAAGTATAAAATCCAGACGCATGCATCCAGACCAAGCACTGGAGCCTGGATCTACTTGGAGCTCCCAGGCATGACAGTAATTGGATCTATTAGGCAGCACAGGAGCCGCTTCTGTTTTACAGAGAATATGAAAGATTCCTTCACAGTTGTACATGGATATGTTCAAATGTGCTCATGGCAATGCATTCAAATAAAAAAAGATAAATGTGTGTATTTTAGCACTTTAAGGCAGAATCACTAGGGGCATGAGCTAACTAGTGAGAAATAAGTTATAAGTTCCCCCCCACCTTTGACCATTCATGCTTGTCTGCCTTGTTTCTCTCAAAAGACAGTATACATTATTCACATTGAGCTGGGTAACAACGGTGGCATCAGTGCGTAAGGAATGGAGCAAGAGAGGTGTAGCAGAAATGGGTTTGGATGCAGAAGAGAGGTGGTGAAGGACAAGGTTTGTGTAAGCAGTGGAACGTGGCAAGGAATGAGATTTTTCATTAGGGCTCCTTTACTCGAACAAGTTGGAGAGAGGAACGAACAGATCAAAGATGCAGCCACTGAGGAGCCCATACATACATCAGCAGTGAACTACCACAAGAAAAAAGAAAGAAAAGAAATTATTCATTATAACGTATTTCTCTATTTGGTTTTCAGAGGGCGCAAATCAACAGCTTTCCAGGGAATATATTAGTAAGGCAACAACTGGATGAAATAAATATTTTGTTCAATTTTGCCAAGAGACACATAGGAAGCATTCCTTGGTAATGCATTGAAAGAATCCATGTCCAAGGGTCACATTCAATGCAGGAACTGGTGTTTCCTTTTTCTGAGGTGAAAAGTAGGTGAGCGTGGGAGTCTTTTATTACAGGAGGCAAAAAGGATTTTAACTCGTAGGTCCCTGGGTGTTTTCTAATTTTTCTACCAGAACAACCTTATATTATTAATATCAGACAAATTGAACAGCTTTGTGCTCATTGGTACATTCAAATAAGCTTTGAGAAAGTTGTGACAGGCTTTACATTTCCTTACCCATAGCTCATAGCGTGAATTAAGTAAAACTTGTATCTAAAATATTCAACTTTACCTCCATGTAAAAGTTTCAGTTGGTCAATGAAATGGCTTACATCTTTTTTCTGCAGCAAGTTTAGCTAAACCTAAAAACACTTCATCCACTTTGGCATTGAAACATTAAGCAGCTCTAAATTTAAATGTGCCATAGTTTACTGTGTTTTATCTTTACAAATACATGCAAGTCTAACTAATAACATGCAGTCCATTTCAGACAGTCGTTGAACATTAAATTCATCATTGTTTGAACATCCTCAGTTTGGTGAAATACAGATTAGCTAGAATCAGACAAATAAGCTAACAGCTAATTGCAACCATTAGCCAATTTATGTGATTTTTTCAATTCAACATGTTTTGTCCACTTTATGAGAAATATTAACTTTATTTTAATTGTATAATAATGTTAATAATGATGCAGTTGCCATGTTCCACTGAAGGAGGAAGGAGTTTTAAATGTTCCGGTTAATTATTCAAATGTATAGTTTGATCTAACACTTATGTTACTGTATGGCAATAAGAAAGAAAGAAGCAGTAAAACTTTCCTGAAACTTCTTCTTTAATGTTGTAGAGATTTTGTAACCACATTTAACCCATGAATATTTATGTCAAAAGACGGCTCAATTTTCAATAAATATGTCTACACTGTGTTGTCATTGCTGATAAAAACCACTGAGACGAGATGGCCATGATTTTGAGTGTAAAGGTGTGCTTTATTTTAGTCTTGAGAAAACATAAAGACCAGAAACAACACACTTTAATAACATTAATTAAGAGCTAAGGGAGGGCATTGTCCCAAAAAATAGATAGGTTTTTGTTTCCTTGCTTTCTGTCTCTGTGTTCAATGTCTTTCTGAAGACTAGGAGTAGATTTCACATGAGAAACGCTTTATATTTTCCCACAGGAAAACAATGGTGTTTTCTATTATGAGACACAGCGGTTGCATCGATGTCCCATCACATCATTCCCATTATTCACCAGTCCTCTGGTTGTAATTAAGATTCTACATTCTGCTTTCATGACAGTTTTTTTCATCTATTAGTCTTTGTAATTTTGCCACAGACTAAAGATTGCATCATAGCACAGCAGAATTTATGTTGAAGCCTGTTGGTGGAGATTTATGGTGAATCCAAAGGCTTCTCTTCAAGGGTGGAGTTGCTCTCAATGTTCATTTAAAAACCGCAGTTATTCCCCTGGTCTCTAATTCAATATAAGCCTGAAGAATATGGAGCAATAATGTGTACGGTCTACCCAGGCGTAAAATTAAAGACTCTTGTCTTTGTGCCCCTTATAGAACCCCAAAAGGAAACATAGAGGGAGTGTGAAACCGAAAAGGCAAGGTGATGACATAAAACTGGTTGATTTGTCCAGTTACAGTCAAATGTTGAGTTGCTAAGGACGTGGATCAGAAGACTACTTCCCATCTCATCTGTGACAGACTTATTTGTCATACTGTTGGAGCAAAAACCTGCTGGATGGTGCAAAAATTCAGGTGAGCACACCGAGGGAAAATGTGCATACAGTTTCTCAAATTGTTCAAAAAAACAGACACGTGGCCCATGTAAGTTATTGCTGCAAGCCCATGGGCCATAGTGGTAGTCATCCGTCTTTGTGTGACACTATCAGGTTCCCTTGCACAACACAGAGGTGGTAAAATGACTTTATTACACAATGTAAAAGATACTTCAGGGACAAATTGTCGGGGACTGATTCATGCCAAAGGGGGCACAATGCTTTTATCTGAAGAGAGTCTGTCTGTCTCAGAATGGCGCGGCATATTTTAAAGATACACGTTGTGAATGTGCTAAAAGCAACCTAGCAGATTCCTCACGGTGCATTATTCACCAGTTGGGGGGGACATTAACCTAGGCAGAGGAAGGTGTTATATTCACACTCCAGAGAAAGTTTTTAGCTTAAAAAAAAAGGAAGGGAAAATACTAAATGTGCCAAATGATGCTGATATGCATTATAACACCATTGATCACTCATGTATCGGCGTATAACATCCCTGCATCAGGCATAACCATCCAGTCATCTTCTCCCTTCTTCAGCCAGCAGTTAAGCTACTAAATCAATACTCCGTGGCACATATTCTCATTCCCAAAGACTCAAAATGAAAATGCCATTCAATATCAATCAGGATCACAAGTCTGCCACTAAACAGGCACAGCAAATGACAATGTTATTTTTTCAAATTTGCCATCAAATGACCAGTCTCATCAAAGTGCTTCAAGTTAGATCTTTCAGCCTAGTTTATGCTGAAAGGAACCAGATGAACAGGGAGTGGAAGATGTATGTAATGCAGTTAAAGTAAAAGCCCAGTAAGCAGGAAATTTAAGAGGGGCCGGGGGATGATGGTATTACAGCAGACACTGATTGCAGACAATCTGCTGAAGAAGGAAAAGATATGGAAAATATCATTGGCTGCAGTATGGTGAATATGAGAGGCAGGAAAGTGCTTGAAATGAAGAGAGAAAGGATAAATTCCACCTATTCATAAAACATGCAAATGAATCTACAGCTACATTGTGCCACTAAATAGGACCAACTCAGAAATTTCCTCCTATTGTCTTGCCAATAAACTAATCCACCAAGTCTCTCATTTGCACCACTGAAAACGTCTTTAAACAATTCCACATTTCCAAACCCTGCAGTAGCTTCCTCCATTGATAAGAAATGCCATCTTATGTACAATGGAAACGAGATTTATGCCCCCAGCCCTGTGATGACCTCATTGTTCATTGCCCTATAATTCAAATCTGATCCGCTGTGTTGCATCACATTGTGTATGACTCATTTCCATGATGCCCAATCCCTAAACAAGCAAGGCTTCCTCGGCACACTACAGTAAACCAACAAACAAAACAAAGAATTTCCCATCAATGCTGTGACCTACTGGCTTAACATAAAAAAACACACAGTAACACGCTGTTTAAATGGACCGGACTGGCAGAAGAAGGGTGAGAGCTATTGTAAAAGGTTTCCTGTAGAGACCAAAATAATCAGTGGACCTTCGAGTGAGCATATTACAATCACTCTTGCCATTGGACACTGATTCTCTATTCAGTTTTATGATGGTACTATGTGTGTCTCCACTGTAAATATCCAGCTGCAGGCAAGTCTACATGCATGTGTATGATCTCATGCATGTCTGTCTGTACAAAAATTATTTTTAAAAACATTTGCATGAGCACCCACCACCCACTTTATGAAAGGGGTATCAGATACTTTATATTTATGTTTTTAATTATTTTATTTCAATTTGATTTTAAAATCCATCCATCCATTTTCTAAACCTGCTTCTTCCTGTTCAGGATTGCAGGGAGCTGGTGTCTCCAGCAGTCTTTGGGCGAGAAGCGGGGGACACCCTGGACAGGTCGTCAGTCCATCACAGGGCCACACAGGGACAAACAACCATTCACACACACCATCACACCTAGGGAAAATTTAAAGTTGCCAATTAACCTCTTGCATGTTTTTTTTTTGTGGACTGTGGGAGGAAGCTGGAGTCCCCGGAGAGAACCCATGCATGCACAGGGAGAACATGCAAACTCCATGCAGAAAGGCCCTAGCCCGGATTCAAACCCAGGATCTTCTTGCTGCAAGACAACAGCTCTGCCAACTGCGCCACTGTGCAGCCCATTTGAAAATCCTTTAAGATTAACGTATCTTTTCCAAGGAGGACCAATATCAAGGTCACACACCATTAAAATGTCACAGATGTGCATAAATGACTTTTTTCAAACTGTATTTGTCTGTAATTTTATTCAGCAATGGCATCAGCCTATAACATACATACTGTATATATTATACTTACATCACCCTCCTTAAAGCTCATGGCCTTAACATTACTGTAAAGTGCTGACCTTTTGCCGAACAAATAAATCACTGACTTGATCAGTCCCTGAGCTCTGATGTTACTCCAAACCATAATATTCCCACCACCATGCCTCAAAACTAACAAGATGTACTTCTGAAAAATGTAATTTGTTCATGTTAAACGTGTTACTTTGATTTGTTAGTTCAGATCATTAATTCACTGGTTTGCCTGTATAATCATTAACAAATTGTCCTTGTATTATTTTGTTTGCTTTAGAATCTGTGAAACAGTTTTAGGATTTGTGGAGCTAAATTCCTACTTTTAACGCTGAGCTCTTCAGCTAAATTAGCTGGGGCTGCCAGTCCAGCATAAACTGGCATAATTTAAAATGTAAACCACTTTAATGTAATTTTCTTTTCAAAGGGCTGATTGTTGTTCTCTGTCCGACATTTAATTTGACAAGTTCATGAACGCTGTTAGGTTCTGTGGCACACAATGAAAACCAACAGATCAACATGCAGAACATGCAAACCGCAAACAAAAGGCCCCACACAGCCGAGATCTGAACCAGAGACCCTCTTACTGTGTGGCAGCACTGCTTAATGTGCAACCTTTTGAGGGTTGAAAGAGGTGACAAATGAAGAATTGTAATCATTTTTTTCAGATTACTAACCATTTTTTGTCATTTTTAATATGGAGTTAACAAAATGTCAATATTATTATTTGTTATTATATTTATCCAGTTGTCTGATCACATTCCCCTTGACTTTTTACAGGCTACCTAATACATTAAAAACAATATTGTTCTTAACACACTCACTCTCCTTTCTCATTTTGTTGTAATTAAAGTCTAGTCTCATACTTTCTGAACAGCTTTAGTGGCTCATACAGTAAAGGTCGCAGCTTGATGAATCCAACAGTGTGTCGTGTTTGATTTAGGCCTAAAGCCTCATAAGAGGAGAAATGTTATGAAGTTTTCTGAGAGATCTAACGTTTGTAATGGCCTGATTATTACGTTATCAAAATCATTAAGCAATAATCTTTAATCAATAATCAAAGGAAAAAGCAAATCTCCTTAAAGTATGAGCAAAAGGAATGTTTTGTTTTTTAATGGGTTGAATCAAAATGGGAACAATTATACCTTTTGATCAATACCGAAATCGGTCTATCAGCTGTTGATTGGAGTTCCAGTCATTTGATTTAATCCAAAGTCAAGGACTTCACACTTTTAGATGGGCTATTACAGTGTCACTGCGCTGTAATGTTGTTTAAAGGTATGATTACACTGCTCTGCTAAACACTGGAATCACCACTGAGCTGGAATGTAATATTTATCACTTTGAGCACCTCACGATTAACTAACAAAAGCAAACGCTGAGCATACAGACAAGACATAAAAATACAGACAAATGAAAGGTTGGTTTGGTCAGAGCAGAAAGCCTTCAAGCAGTTCCACCGAGCATGATATCTCTCAGCGGAGGGCGGTTCTAATCAAAGTCCAACAAGCAATGAGTCACTGAATGCCCCAAGATATGACGGCCTGTCGCCTACTATTGGTTTTCTCCTTTCACAGGGATAATCGAGTATTGGAATAGTACTGAGTGGTGAAGCACTAAAAGAGTTGAATAATATCTGACATGGGGTTCACTCATGAAGAGAGGAGGACTAAGCTGATAGCTCGAGTCAGCGATTGAAAACACAGGAAGTCTGGTTTATTCTTTAAGAGAGGGGAAAGGGTAGGAGGAAAGATGTGTTAACACATGACCGAGTACTTTAGGGGGATGAGTAAAACGGGCCAGAATCTGGGCTCATTATTTCAGTACGAGAAAGAGATGTCATCTAGTGCAGGAAAGGGCTTTTGAATTAGGTTAAACTTGGCACTTGAAGGAATCAATCAAACAAGCATTGTGGCTTTATGAAATAGAACTGAAATTCTTTCTTCTCTACAGTTTAATCCTCGTGAGTGATGGTTTATTTATGCAGGAAGGTTAGCTGTCTCTGTAGGCATAATAAACACCACCTTGTGTTTATCTAAAAAGCTCTCTGACACAGACCTTTGCCTTGCCATGCATAAATTAACTAAATAAAGAATTGGAAACAAGGAACATTTGGTTACCAGAGAAACCTGATTCTCTGAAAAGGAAGGGAGTTAACCCTCTTCAGGCGGTGTCCTCTACTTTGACCAATCACCACAGCATTACTACCATCAATTCCTCTGAGAATAAAGCCTTTATTTAAATCAAGTTCATGGTGAGAGCATGAAGTCACCTGTGTATGAGTGCCTCTAGCCCTACAACAGCCATTCTCCACATATTACTTTCACATATTCAGACGAGCGTTCAAGTTCATAAGGAACCAGATTACGTGTCTTGTTCAACACCTAGAGATGCTGCACAATATATGAACTCTCACTAAAAACCGAATGTCCTAGTGGGACCCATGAGGTAGCAATAGACCTGGCAGGAAACAGCTCAGTGCAGACAGGAGGCTGCAGTCCCCAGCGATAATAATAAACTCCAACACCCAGGGAGATAGAAACTGGCAGAACAGAGACTTCCTTTATGAGAAGGACACGAAGACACGAAAAGCTGGTTGCTTTTCCCTCGATCCCCGAGTCTTGTTCAGATAAATGCAGAAAAGAAAGAGCATTAAGCGACCTTAAGTCCAGCTTGAGCTCTCGTCAACAAGAAAGGGAAGGTGAAAAGCCAGTAGCTTCCAAAGCAAACAACTCACAAACCCTAAAACAACATTATCTTCACATAATCTAATACAGACTGCAAACAGGATGCATGCACAAAATAAGAATGTATCTGTAGTCCCCTTGTGTTTGATGTCAAAAAAGGAGTGTTTTAGGAATTATAAGAGTAATAAACATCCCTCAGAGTTTAATTAAAAAGATAAATCTAATGTGAACATTAAAGTCACAAATCTCTCCATATTTTTGACCAACTGGAACATTGCCAAAACAAAAACAGCAGGGTGACATTCTGGCCAAAAACACATTTACTTGTGGAAAAATGCCACACTGCTCTACAGGAAGTGTGCTTCCCCACACCGATGAAAGAGGTGAAGCTGTAAACAAGACCATTTTAGGACTGAAGAAGAGCAGAATAAAGCATCAATATGTTCCTATATTCATTAGAACTTATTTACACATGTATATCAAAGAATATATATATATATTTCTTTTCAGGAGATGACCTACAGTGGGGCAAAAAAGTATTTAGTCAGCCACCAATTGTGGAAGTTCTCCCACTTAAAAAGATCAGAGAGGCCTGTAATTTTCATCATAGGTATACCTCAACTATGAGAGACAAAATGAGGAAAAAAAATCCAGAAAATCACATTGTCTGATTTTTAAAGAATTTATTTGCAAATTATGGTGGAAAATAAGTATTTGGTCAATAACAAAAGTTAATCTCAATACTTTGTTATATAGCCTTTGTTGGCAATGACAGAGGTCAAACGTTTTCTGTAAGTCTTCACAAGGTTTTCACACACAGTTGCTGGTATTTTGGCCCATTCCTCCATGCAGATCTCCTCTAGAGCAGTGATGTTTTGGGGCTGACGCTGGGCAACACGGACTTTCAACTCCCTCCAGAGATTTTCTATGGGGTTGAGATCTGGAGACTGGCTAGGCCACTCCAGGACCTTGAAATGCTTCTTACGAAGCCACTCCTTCGTTGCCCAGGCGGTGTGTTTGGGATCATTGTCATGCTGAAAGACCCAGCCACGTCTCATTTTCAATGCCCTTGCTGATGGAAGGAGGTTTTCACTCAAAATCTTACGATACATGGCCCCATTCATTCTTTCCCCTCCAAACACGACAAGTTGAGTTTCTACCAAAAAGTTCTATTTTGGTTTCATCTGACCATATGATGTTCTCCCAATCCTCTTCTGGATCATCCAAATGCTCTCTAGCAAACCGCAGACGGGCCTGGACGTGTCCTGGCTTCAGCAGGGGGACACGTCTGGCACTGCAGGATTTGAGTCCCTGGCGGCGTAGTGTGTTACTGATGGTAGCCTTTGTTACTTTGGTCCCAGCTCTCTGCAGGTCATTCACTAGGTCCCTCCGTGTGGTTCTGGGATTTTTGCTCACCGTTCTTGTGATCATTTTGACCCCACGGGGTGAGATCTTGCGTGGAGCCCCAGATCGAGGGAGATTATCAGTGGTCTTGTATGTCTTCCATTTTCTAATAATTGCTCCCACAGTTGATTTCTTCACACCAAGCTGCTTACCTATTGCAGATTCAGTCTTCCCAGCCTGGTGAAGGTCTACAATTTTGTTTCTGGTGTCCTTTGACAGCTCTTTGGTCTTGGCCATAGTGGAGTTTGGAGCGTGACTGTTTGAGGTTGTGGACAGGTGTCTTTTATACTGATAACG
This sequence comes from Pachypanchax playfairii, assembly GCA_006937955.1. NCBI lineage: Eukaryota > Metazoa > Chordata > Actinopteri > Cyprinodontiformes > Aplocheilidae > Pachypanchax > Pachypanchax playfairii. The sequence continues at coordinate 2,733,340 of SSNP01000061.1, forward strand.
AGTTCATACAGGTGCCATTAATACAGGTAACGAGTGGAGGACCGAGGAGCCTCTTAAAGAAGTTACAGGTCTGTGAAAGCCAGAAATCTTACTTGTTTGTAGGTGACCAAATACTTATTTTCCACCATAATTTGCAAATAAATTCTTTAAAAATCAGACAATGTGATTTTCTGGATTTTTTTTCCTCATTTTGTCTCTCATAGTTGAGGTATACCTATGATGAAAATTACAGGCCTCTCTGATCTTTTTAAGTGGGAGAACTTACACAATTGGTGGCTGACTAAATACTTTTTTGCCCCACTGTACATAGCTTTGGAAAGAATTACTCTTTCTTAAATGATTTATTGGTAAGTAAAATATGCTGAAAACGTTGCAACAGGATGCTTTCTGTTTTGGGAATACGTGCATATTTCTCAGGATGCAAAACATTCATTTGGAATATTGAAAACAGAATCTGGTAAACCAGATCCAAGATCCTGTGTGCCCAGTAAACATAAATAGTTGCACAACCCAGATTAAATTCTCTAATAACCCTTGACAATGTAAATTGACTCTCGCAACAAGCAGTTACAGTTGTTACAAAACTGATTATGTGCCTGTTTGTCTTAATATTGCTGTGTGTGTTTCTCTGACGTCGTCTGTCTGCGATGAATCACCTCGTCTGCCGAGGTTTATTTTCATTATCTAGAGGTTCTGATGTTAGCAGAAGATGTTTAACATGTGATCCCTTGTTTCAATTACCGGATCCTTCCGTTACGGGGTCAGATGTTGTTCTTCGAGTCTTCCAAATGTAAAACAAACACTGTGCTGTAGTATGGCAGCTCTAAACAAAGACAATCAGGTCTTCAGTCAAGCAAAACAATTGGAATTAGCACAGCCTCCCTGATTCATCACCACATTTCCTTCCAAGCGAGGATCTTTGCCCATCTTCCACATCACAACAAAAAGGAAGCAGTGACCTAATTTACAGGAAGATAGATAGAATGTTTGGTTGCTGATGTTGCACATCAAGCAGCTTTGGGGTCTTTAAAACATCAGTTTAATGCTTCTGTATATGACCCCAGATGCTGCTTGACAACCTTTCGCTCACGTGTGTTTATTTGATGAACAATCGGTGACTCACACTTGAGAGTTTACTTGAAGCTATCAGAAAAGTAAACAACAACAAAAACAGAGCCTGTACGTCTGGACAGAAAAACATAGAAATTCAAGCTTCTCCGTTTTAAAAAAGATTCACTCCTAAACGAGAATATTACATTTCAAAATAATATTTATCATAGTCTATAAATAAAACCGACTCTCAGATGAGAGACAGTTTACATTTATCTTGTGTTCTATTTTACCAGATGAGACCAAAACAACAAACAAGCAAGACGAACATTTCCTCCAGTAAAGATTTTAGAGTTTGTCCGTTCTCACACCTGCTCAGTCGATTCCTCACTGAAATCCTCCTTAGACGCAGCACCAAGTCAACATACTGTCATCCAATTTATCCCCCTGAATGAGGGAAGAGTTTGTTGCTGAGAGCCATTTGGATGTTGAGTGATTTAAACAGGCCAATTCACAGCCACCCAAACACACAACATGATGGCTGATAGACAGATTTCAGATGTTAGATATTGACAGTTATTTGTTTGGGCAAACCACCGATGAGACGTCTAATCAATAATTAGTGAGGAACTACAAAAGAATTAGACTATTATTATATTTAAACGAGACGTTCACACAATCGTGGAGCATTCGGGTGGTTTTCTGTCGGATTGTGCCACCTACAGTAGTTTTTGGTTTTACATCAAGGTCATCTACAACCCCGGACGAGTCTTCGGTAAATAAAATCCACGGATCACACTCGTGAATCCGCATGATTGACGGATCGTGGGGCGCACCGGCCTGGAGGCTCCTTTCTTAACGGAACCGGTGGATGTTCAGGTTGCGGCTGACGAACTATCACGTTCCCGAGTGCATGAGCTGACTGCATTCCCATATACTCGAATGACAGCCGCAAAAACACAGTATAGGAGAACCCGGGGAGGCGAACTCTTAGTCTGTCATCCATCATGCCAAAGCATGCGATTTTGTAATTGCGCCCTGCAGTGAGGCAGATACATGCGGCTACGGAATAATAATAATAATAATATACCGCGCATGTACCTATAGACCGACAGGCTGTCACGGGATAATGTGATTGCATTGATTATGTTCCAGAGAGGTAATAGGTATCATCGCTTATTACTTCGCCTTATAGCGACACCTCACATCCGTGCGACGCCCATATGCATTAATGATCATCTGGACAATCATCCGTGCGAGCTTTTATTACATGTGAACCCCCGCCCCCTCCGATATTTGAGGCCAGTTTTGGCGCCCCTTAAGTGCAATAATCGCAGGCCACATTCCCATGGGCACCCAAAGTCAGTGCTGCCTCAGAGCATCTCAGTGAGACGCACAGGTTGACAACAGCTGAGAGGGATTAAGACCACCGATATCTTCAAAAATCTGCATCTGTGAAGGAAGAAAATTGGCTTCTTACCGTTTCACCAGTCGCAGTGATCTAGACGCATATGTCCACATCCAGCGCAGGGAAGAGTCAGGAATAACCTTTTCTGCGCTCTTTCACACAATGTATATCTTCCGCGTATTTCAGTTGATTGGCTGGTGCCTCCACTCCGACTTTCTAGTTCAATCTTGCTGCTGCTGTTACAAAAAAAAAGAAATTTTAAAAAAGAAAAAAAACGACGTGCACGGGTCTTCCTGAAAGGAGTGATGGAAATAGAGCTGAGGGTGTAAATAACCAGTAGCTGCGTGCTTAGTATCCCGATCAGCGCTCACACAGGAGAAGGAAGCGTCCGTGCAGGAGAAAGCTAGAGGAGGACAGAGGCGTATCTCTCCCTCTCTATCCGTCTGTCTGTATCCCGTCCTCCCTCCCTCCCTCTCTGTCTCCCTCTTATGTCTCTGGGCTGCCTTTATGTTCTTACTGACTTCTGCTGAAGTCCAGAGGCGCAGAGCGCAGCGGAGCAGAGGACCGTGGTCAACACGCAGAGAGAGAGAGGGGTCAGAAATGACAAACCAATTTAGGAGCGCGGTGAATGCCCGGTTGATCAGAGCGCGAGCCCGGCGAGGGGAAGCGCTACGTCGCAGGCGGGCGGGGAGCCGAGGGTGGGTGGAGGGCTGGAGAGAAGGTGATGATTCCTGCCTGGGGGATGCAGGAAGAGAAAGAAGGAGAGGTGAAGTGGGGGTGTTTGGTGTAAAACACGGAACTGGACCTCGCTCCCAAATCTTTGGACGTAGGGCTCCACCTGCCGTGTGAAAACCAACAGGGGCTGCCAAAGTCTTCTTTGGCAGGGATTAGAGATACAGTACCACCAAGTCAGTGGACATCACTGTAGCTCGAGTCTGCTCTGTTGGTGCATGGAGAATTGGTTTTTACGAGTTTTTAACTTGGAAAGTACGAACTGTCAGCCAAATCTGGATGGACTGAATGTTCCTTTTTTTCCTGTCTTTTCTGGAAAGCATTATAGATTTGATACGGTCCTCAGCCCCATCCTGGAAATACTTAAAAAAAAAAACATGTGCTACTTGGCAGAATAAATCTGCTTCTGATTAGACAGACTGAAGTGACTGAAGACTGAGTATAGGCTATGGTGTTCCTTAATGCACCAACCCACGAGGAAACAATAAGTAATCAGGTGGAAAAGTCGGATGAATAAAAGACCATCACAATTAGCTCTGAAAAATAAAAATATATGAATAAATTCATGTTGGTTGACGTAGGCCCAGCTGAATATAAATACAAACTCTGATTTGAAAGGTCATCTGCATTAAAGAGCCTGTCAGTTATTACTGACCTAGAATGAATGAATGTCTATTGTCTATTCTGCTTTTATCAAAACCTGTTATGATTGTTTTATCTTACAGCAACTGTATCTGTTTGGTTAGAAAACAGAGTATTAGTTACTGGGTTGTGTCTGAGGCGCAGCTTTTTCCGTCAGCCCACAGGGATGAGCCCTGTGCTTGAAGATCAGAGGGGGGTAGGGATGGAGTGGAGTTGAGTAGAGGGGGGGGGGGGCGGCATGCGCACTGCACTCAAGCTGCGCCGACATAACGCCGGGAAATAAAGTGTCCATCTGCCCTTTTAGACAGTTTTCACCGCCTCTCAGTTACCTGATCCAACTCGTCCCATCAGTATAAGGTTGTCCTTCCTGCTACTCTGTGAAAGTGAATTTGTCCTGCAGAAGGAAGAAAGCTTTCTGCGTCTGGAGCTGAGAGGACCTGTTGATCATCTGCTGGCGCCGATATGGAGGTGAGACAGAGCTCTCTGCACCTTTTGATGTCCGTCTGGTCGTCATAGTAATCGAGCAATCGTAAACAGGTTATTTTTGTATAAATAGAATAGACCACAGAAAACAGCTGTGAGCTTATATTTTACTATAAGCTGTATAGCATTTCTTTTTCTTTTTTTTTAAGCCTTCAACACCGTTTTAATGAAAACATACAGCTTTCATTTTGGTATCATAAAGGACATATAAGTACTGCGTATGTCCCTGATGGCCATCTGTGGATCCTAATTAGATTTCAGATGAGACGTTGTCATTTCCATGCCATCGTTTTGCAAATCAAATCATGTCACTTGTGTCATGCTTTGAAGCTATACAGAGTCTCTTCCACCCCCCACTCCATCTCTCCTCAAGTCAGAATGGTCGGGAGGCCCAGTGTCGCAGTTAATTACCATCATTGGTTGATAAAGCCTTTTGGAGGAGGTTTAAATCCCGCTAAAGAGCATTAGGTGACAAGCAAGGCGCTTGCATACAAACAGGAACAGGCCCCTGAGGAGAAGATGTAGAGGAAAAATGATACATGCTGGTGAACAGATGTAAAATAATTACTTGTACACTAATTATTCCTCTGCTCAAAGGGGAGGGGGCTATCAAAAGTTTTGCCATGTTTGTGGAAAAAGTAATTTAAAGGGTAAACACTTTTTTTCTACAACACTGTCAAAGCACACATTGAATTATTATATATTTGTTCATGTTGCAGGAGTCAAACAGAGAAGCATGAAGGTTCACTGAGACATTGTGAAGAAAAGTTTGACTCCAGAACTCTGCTAGACACCAATGGAGATCATGGGTAAGTTTATTCAGTTAGCTTCAGAAGCAGAGGTCACTTTAAATCCCAAAATGTTGCATTAACCTCAGTATGACTTCCCACCTTCACCATGATCTGAGGCTTACCACCAGGGTGTAAGACTTCATATGCCAGACAGGAGGGAGTAGTTACATGTGCAGGTGGCGCTGGGCTCACGCTTCTGTCAAAACTCTGTGGAGAAGAGTTTACAGGGTTTTAGCCTCCTGCCACATGCAATTACTGCAGTTGTGGCTTGTTCTCATTAGCTGCTAGTCTGCTAAATGGACAAAGACATCATGACCTGATGAAAGCTGTAGCTTTTGTTCTGCAGTCTAACATATACAGTAAGTTAATGCCTCTGAATTAGATTTTCAATAGTCACACATAAAGTAGCCTATAGAAAAATAAGAAAGAAAGAAAAAAGTCATAGAATCACTTTTGGTTTATCGTTATTTTTTTAATCTGAAGGGTCTTTGCTCAAAACTCCACAACAAAGTTGTTTTAGTATTTATTCTTTTACTTTCACATTGCTACACATTGACACTTTGTTGGCTCTGACTTCATAAAGACTTATTTGCTACAGCAAGTGAAAATTAGTGCGAAGTCAAACAGGAAAAATAATCCTCCTTGTACTGTAAATACAAATGGTACAGTAAAAAGAAACACATTAAAAATAAACATTTCTTCAACTGTAAATTAAAAAAAAGCAGTAAGAATTTTTTTAGTCTCCACCCCCTCGTCATATTGGATAAATACAGTTAAAGAGGCCATTTCATACACATTTCAGGACTTTGTGGTTATTTCTTAAGTATTAACCAGTAATATGAAACATTTTATATCTAAAAAACCCTGATTAACAGACCTTTCAATCTGTCTGTGTTAAAATTGTGGTTCCGGCTCCTTCCGTCAGGCTGCTTCGTCGTTCATATTCATTGTTCGAATTTGCTGGACTCTGATTGGCTAACAAACTAGCCTATGAAAGCAAAGAATACTGTTTCCTGCCCCGCTGTGGATGGCAACGTCAGACGTCGTGTCTTTCTGTTTGCTACGTTATGCTACAGCTTTTAGCCAGCAGCATGCTAGGCGTGGTTTCAACTGCGGGAGCTGATGAATTCTAACGAACAAAGGAGTTGTGATGAAACAGATACAGACTGTTTGAACTCGGGATAAATCGGGTTTTATCACCACCTGCGTAGTTTGAGAGATAAAAACTGAAAGAGAAGTTGTTGACCTGTTTTCACGCCCACTATGAAGGTAAGAACACCTGTGGAGCTAAAATATTCAATAGAAACCTCAGAAAAACTGTTTTTAATGGAAGGACCTCTTTAAGGTTTTACCAAAAAACTCAAATGAAATGCAAAAACTACATATAGACTTAAACTTGTGTATTTTATAGGAATTAGGAGGGTAGGTACCAACCAGTTGCTGCCAGTGAAATTTACCTGGTTAATTCTTCTTATTAAATGTGAACACCTATTAAAAAAGCAGAAGATTTGGCAGTTTGCTGGTCATACAGGTGTGCTAACAAATTAGCAAAGAGAAAAGAAAATTATACTGTTTGTTCATTTCACCCTAACCTTCCAACCATATCTGTGCAAAAATACATCCCCTTTAATCTGTTGCTGTTCCTCTTTGGTAATGTATGTAAATCAAATGGAAGTGTCATGGTTTTGAATCAACGTGTGTTTATTGACATTGAGTCATTGGTACAACACCCCCTGAGTTACAACTGGGTCCTTAGTATGACTTGTTTTCTATAAGCCTCTTACTTGTATGAATGGTCACTAGGTCAGCCATGAACTCCACTGTATACCAAAGTAATCTAGAATTAAATGTGAGGCCGTCTGATGTGTGCCAAGCACTTTTTTCAACTGGAAGTTATTCTATACGCAGCAGAAAACCTGAAGCAAGACATCTGAATAAAGAAAACTTAATGAGCCAATGAAATGTTGAGTAATGTAATGTAATTAATAGGCTTACTTTAACTGATGACACAATGAAATTAGCAATGTGGAGCAGGTTATTTTCTATTTATTCTCTTTGTGTTGGATCTTAGAATTGAAAGAGGATGCATTCCTTTTGAACCAGGATTCTACACTTTCTTAACAGATACTCAGTTTGCCTTGGAAGCGGTGGAGAGACTGCAAGCCAAACTGAAGGAGAGAGGAGAGGCTCCCACTCAGGAGAAACTGTCCCTGCTAAAGACTGTCCTGCAGAGCCCCCTGTTTCTTCACATACTCAGCTTGCAGCAAGCTCAGCGAAAGCCCCCGGCAAAGGTATAGCTCCATTTTTTTCCATGTGGGTGTTTTGATGTTTTGGATGATGAGGAAAGAGCAGACATTCTCAAAATACCAAATACAGGAACCAAAACGAGATGAGTAATCAGCTTGTCTAAGCTTACCACTACATCAGATAGATAGATAGATAGATAGATAGATAGATAGATAGATAGATAGATAGATAGATAGATAGATAGATAGATAGATAGATAGATAGATAGATAGATAGATAGATAGATAGATAGATAGATAGATAGATAGATAGATAGATAGATAGATAGATGGATGGATGGATGGATGGATGAATGGATGGATTCTTGTAATTGGTTAGGATGTGATGTGTGTATGTGACATGTCCTTCTTGTACAGTTTAATATAGGGCACATCCATTACAATGACACAAACTACCCAATGTGCTGGTCTACTCTGTTTCTGGTAAGCAGCCCCGACCCCTCAGAGGTTGCTCTGCATAACTCAAAGGGTCTTTTTGGCCTTGTATGCTGTTCCCATTGTGCACCCCACATAAATGTGGACACCAGGCCAAAGTCTTTGGCTTAGTTATTTTGTTCTCGAGTTGTTCTGTAGCATTTTTTATTATGTGGAGGTTGGCACATTGTCCTATGTGATGAGGGCCACAAAGAGGGTAGTAAACATGAGGAATGCGTTGGGTGTTTAGTCACCATTTACGTAGGAACTTTCTACTCAAGTACAGATAGACAAAATTGTTTGGATCTTTCAGTTATATACAGAAAATCCCTCAATAGTCAACTGACAAAACAACAATAAAAATTTTTTCTAAAACTTAACTCATGAAAATTAGGCTTATTAGTTTTTTTAGGGGCCTGCCATAATAAATGGAGGCCACTGAGTGTATTTCAATGGTCTCAATTCATATGGATATATCTATTATTCTTCAGTAATAAAAGATTCAAAACACATTAAAAGATCTTTATGTAACTTCTACAATGTTACCATGGCGACGCCTTCCGCCATCAAACATGTGCATTGAGCCCATAAGAGAGGCCCTGTCCCAATACCCGCACTTGTGCCCTTGCGCACTTCAAATGCGCGTTCCCGATGAGGGGCGCAAGTGCGTAGGGTGTCCCGTTTCTCCAAGAGTGGAGAGTCGTGCCCTTGGCTCCGCCCCTTTCAAACGCTTGATCCGCACTTTGCCGAAGCCCGCATCAGAGCCGACTTCATTGAATGGTATTGCCCACAATGCATTGCTGCGTGTGAATTTTGACGGAAGAAGAAGAAGGAGGTGGAGAAATGGCTGAACCATCCGGACCAAAAAAAACGTTTTCTCAAGTGTAGACTGCAAATAATCAATATTTCATTTTATTATCTAGATGTGTGATTGATTCTCTGTTGGAAAGGATTAATTAATTAATTTCCATTAAATTAGTTTTACTTTAATTTCTTTTGTCAATTTCACATTATTTGACTGTCAGTTGTGAGGTTTTCCACTATCAGTAACACAAAATAACACACGGGACTAAATTAATTAGAAAAACAAAAAGAAGTACAATAGTTGTCTCTTCTTTACTGAAAAGACTTTTTAATCAGACCTAAGAAAATATGTGAACCCTAATGTTTCTGATGTTTCTTAAAGCCACTTGGACTGAAAAGATTCTGTTCACAAGAAGACAATGTTATTAGATGTTAGTGGTAAAGGTGCAAAGTCTGGTTGCTAATTCAGTCTGAAAAATAAATAAATATGCCTCAATCCCAAAAGCTATTCCTGGAAGCATGACAAAGACAAAAACCGTAAAAGGATAAAAAAACTATTTTCTCTCCTAGAGGACGAACTATATAAAAACAAACAGAACACAGGACCTTCTAAAGGAGAGGGTCTCCTTCAAAGATTTCACATGAACACATTAATCCTGCAGGTGCAAGAGGTAACTGGCAAAACACCCCAAGATATATTTTAAATCTTCACTCATACGTCAACTGAATGAAAAACACAGCAAGAGAATGATGTTAATGGAAAGGCATTTTACATTTTGTTGTAGAACTTTGAAAAGGCTTTAAAAACAAGACCTCAGCAGCACCGATGGACTGGAACAGTTCTGTGGAAATAATCAACTCAAAATCATCGTCACACTCCAACACTTTTATACGGCTAAACATCTTACTGAGATTGTGGCTTCAGCCATTCTGCAAGTTTATGAATTTGACAGCTCACTTAGCCTGCACTATTAGTGATTACATACAACTGTTTGTGTGCTAGTTGAGTCTGTTTGGGTTTATTACTGTTCATAAATTTTAGACAACATTTTAGGGGTAATTATTGCAGAAGTCCAGATGATAACTAGAGGCTCTTTGTTCATGTGTTTGTGTGAGAAATTTATGACACCATTTAAGCATCTAGCTTACTCGTTAGTGCTAAGTATTATAGCTTAGTTACTGCCTGATGTGGTGTGCTCTAATACGATGACCCACGATATCCAAATACAAGTATTATTAAACTAGGCATGTTGTATAAGACTGCAGACATTTCCTGTCTTTGCATCCTAGGAAACATGGCACTGGATTATCCTAATGGTCTGGATTTTTAACAGGACGCTTGTTGACACAGTTTTTTCTTGTTTTGAACATTTTATTCAGAGTGTTAAGAATATACTTTCAACGTAAGCCCATGTGAATTTGCTTGCTTTAATGATTAAAATGTTTGAAATACATTTAGAAACAATTTTCAAAGCTGTGTTTTAAGAGTTTATATGAAAGAACAGAAAAGCAGATTTTGGCTCTGGAGGCAGTGCATAAGAAGAAATTAAAGACAACAAAAATTGCTGCTCAGGCTTGGTTTTTTTTCAGAAAAACTGAAATCCAAAACACCATGAAAATCAAGAAAAATGCAGAACGTGGCATGAGTAGTTTATGCACTGAAATACTGGCAAAGATCCCACAAGAAACAGAAGATAAAACTTAGCGTGTAGTGTAGGTGTAGAAACTAGCAAATTGAATGGAAATGTCCATCAAAGAGAAATCTGAGAAATCAGACTCTGAAAATAAGAGTTAGAGAACAACACATAACAATGAACAGGGAAACTAAAATAAAGGACAAAGTAAAGCTTAACTCAGGAACTGCAGATTCTAACAAACTGTCTGAAGAGAACTACATCAGAAATAGGCCATGAACTTCAAAACTTTCAAACAAAAAATCCAAAACACCAAGGGAAACAGTGTCAAAGAACTAAAAAGAAGTCTTTCTCTCAGATTTTCATGTTCTCACTTACATTTTTCCTTTCATCTCTTTTTATATCTTTCTGTATTTTTAACCCACATCACCTCTCCTTCTCCCTTCCTCACTTGTCGTTTTTGATTTACATTTTCCTCCCCCTTGTTGTGTTAATAGTTTCTATGTCCCTCCATTACTCTCGAACCCTCATTTACTTCTTCCCTGTCTTCTTATATACAGTCTTTGGTTAATGTCTCCACATTTTGATTAATCGTTCTGCTCTTTTCTCTCTTCCTTTGTGTTCATCCGTCCTCTTTTCTGTATTTGAGCACTTGCACTTATCATCGTTATCCCATTTTTTTCATGCATTCAATTTAACCTCTCCTCTTTGCTTCTTTTATCTTAACAGGGGAAGGGCATTTCCAAGTCCGTGTCCATGAACTGTGGCCCCTGCCTGGACTTAGCGCCGGCTCTGAAGACACTTAGCCACAGTGACTCATACACATGGGCCGTGGAGAACCAAAGGTCCTTTCAGAGGAACGGCAGCGACTCCTCTCTCTGCTCACAGGAGCTGTCCTTCTTAGATATTTACCCAGACAACTCCATTCGCCCTGAATCTCAGGTATTTAAAAAAAAAAAAATTCTTTAAAGGGAGCCATTTATTTTTTAACACCCTCAGACTCAAGCACACCAAATAATTTCCTTTTCAGCTATAAAATGGAGCACATTATCATTTGGAATGTCTTATTTTACATCTGAGGATATTTCTTTACACCATTAAAGTCATGACCAGTTGGTTTATCATCAAATGAAGGTGTCATGCGTTCTTATGAAACTTTCTTTTTATTCATGGGATTTATTGTTGCAGTACTGCACTCCTCCTCGAATCTCACGCACCATGTCCATGGGGAGAAATCTCTCAGCTATTGCACATGAGGTACGGTATACTTGAAGTATTTCTGTAAAGCTGCACAAAGTTATATGGATTATTATTTTATATACATGTATTCCTTCCCTTCTTGTCTCATCCTAGAGACGTCATATTGAGATAATAGAACTAAGCAACGATGGGAAAGGCCTTGGTTTTGGGATCGTAGGTGGACGCAGCACTGGAGTCTTGGTCAAGACCATCCTCCCCGGAGGAGCAGCAGGAAGGGTAAATCTATCTGAAAATAAGCCTCCCAACCAAGCAACTTGAAATGATGTGATCTTTTTCTTTACAATCTAAAACAAGAGTTTATCTTGATGCGTTTATGGAAATCTCTCAGGATAATCGCCTTCGTGGAGGAGATCAGATTCTACGCATTGGTGATACAGACTTAGCTGGAATGAGCAGTGAACAGGTGGCACAGGTTAAGTATAACTCACTCAGTTATGAGATATTATTCATTGTTCACCAATAAAGTCTTTATTCTTTAACTTCCAAAATCTTACATTAAAGTTTACCCTAGTATGGTTGGATTTTTGGGGGAGGAATTGTACTGCTTGCAGATTATTCATTGATGTCAATGTCATAAAAGGTGCTGCGAAATGCTGGGAACAGGGTGAAACTCCTCATTGCCAGAGATGTTACCAGGCAAAACCAACTCTCCTCCCCTGTCCGCAGTCAGGACAGTTTGGACAAAAAGGTTTGTGTTTGTATATTTGAGCATAACTTTCTAACTCAAATTAGATATGTATTTACATTTTTTTGTGCCTCTTTCCAGCTGAGTGACTTAAACGATGACTATGAGTTCAGTGTCCAGTTCACTAAAAGCCACGGACTGGGATTTACCATTTCTAGCTATGTGGGAGACCTAAACTCTGGTATTTACCTAAAATGTGCTTTAAATATAACAAACAAAAATAAATACAAACATTTTACAGCTAGTTGTGAGATTTGTTCTGTTCAGTCTACAGCGCTGGTGTGATGGTGAAGAGCATCGTGAAAGGTAGCTCTGTAGACCAAGATGGCCGCATGCGTGTTGGAGACATTATCTTATCCGTAAGTCTTGTTAAAGACACAACAGACAGCTTCTTTTAATTTTACTTTCTGAAGAAAATTCTTATTTTGTTGTTCCAGACATTCTCTTCTTTACTTCCAGATCCAGATCTCAACATCATGAAATTTGTATGAGCTCTAATTAGTGCCGGTTTTAGCTGATGAAGAGATATTTTTAAAATTTTCATTCTCCATTTTTATATGGAAATTTCTGGGTTTTTTTTTTCTGTTCATCTTTGATTACCCTAAAATCTCTTTAAGATTAGGAGACTTGTTTTTACGTACTTGTCTCTGGGTGACTGTGGCTCAGTGGGTTGAATAGTCATCTTCCAATCTAAAGGTTGGTGGATTGATCCTGGTTTCTACCACCACATGCCAGAGTGTCCTTGGGCAAGACATTGAACCCCCTTTAGACCTCCATTTACATATCGGGTTGTGTGAATTGGTGAATGTAAGACTTGTATTATAAAAGGGCTTTAAGTGGTCAGTTGGACTAGAAAAGCACTACACAAACACTGGACCTTTACTGTCTCTTGCCTCAGGTGGATGGGGTGAGCCTTCAGGGCTGCAGCGAACAGCGTGCCATGGAAGTGCTGCGGAGGACAGGCCCTCAGGTCAGACTGAGGTTGCTGAGGAAAACTGTGTGTCTAACGCACATCCTGCCCCCAGTACCTCCTCTGCAGCCTCTCCGACACTCCCACAGCTTCCATGAAGGCAACCCCTACAGGCTGAGTCTCAACAGGATTCAAGAGACAGGTGCTTCACACTGACAGAGCCTGAACAAAGAAGCGTATATTTGCAACTAAGCAAATCTGCAGACTAAGGCCAATTCTGGTGCTTCTTTCAGATATAATAATTCATTTTTCTACTCTGCAAAAAGAAAAAAAAAATCCTGTTTTTGTGATGCAAGTGTGTTTGTGCAGATCCCTGCATGTGTGCTCAAATGTGTTTCTCTGTCTCTAAGGAATCTGCTCTCTGCGTGAAATCTCCCGGCGAGTGGCATATGCCAGCAGACGACCCCGAAACGATTCCAGCGATGGTAAGTTGCTCTTCCTGTACTGCACCACAGTTTGGAGCTGCATCACAGGACTCAGTTTGTTGCGCTGCCTTGGATCACAAAACAGCAATGTGCCAGTGAACCGTGCTCTTTGATGGGACTCTATTTATAGTTTTGTGCAATCATGTGCTTATCCAACTCATTCAGCTCATTCCAGATGATTTGTCGCTCACCCCGCCTGCATATATGGCTTTATTTAGACAAGAAAATTTTAGGGCCTGATTAGGGAGCATAGACAAATAGGCCATGATTGCTGTCAGGGTTTAACACATGAAGAAGAAAATCTAAGTTTATCAGAAAATGACAATATGGTGGACGTGAATATGCCTATCTGTTTGTCTTTAGTGTGTGTGTTTGTTTGTGTAGGCCTGTCAACATAGTGGTTGTGTGTTGAAATTCTGCTTTGCCTCAAGGAGAATGATACTGTCTTCTTTCTATAACAGAACCAAGGTGATGTTTTCATATAGGATCCTATTCTTTATTGATTGGACCATCTGGAGCTTGAAACAATGTGTATTGTGTGTATGTGTGTGTATATAGGGGGCTTTGTGTATTAGTGTGTGTGTGATATGAGGGGGTTTCTCTTTGTGTGCACATTACATAGGTGTGAAACTGACTCCAAATGAGGAGGAGAACCTGAGGAAGCGGTGGCAGCATGCAGTCGGACCCCGATATGAAGTGATTGTACGTCTCTTTGTTATACAGATAAATGCTAGGAAATTAAAAGTGTTGCGTATATGTAGATACCAACATAGACATAAAAAAATAAATAAACATTTAAATCATTTTATAGATAAACATCCTGTTAGCTAAGCTTTTCCCAGTTTTATTTTTACTAATACTTATTTTTTTCCTCCGATGTCATAGGTGTGTCAACTGGAGCGGTTCAGTGAGACAAGTGGTCTGGGTATCAGTCTTGAGGCTCGAGCAGGACATCACTATTTGTGTTCCATATTACCTGAAGGCCCCGTTGGTCAAAGTGGGAAGATCTTCATTGGAGACCAGATACTGGAGGTAACTCTGATACTGTCATCCTCTTGAATTAACCAATTTTAACTCATTTAATGATAATATATCATGATGTAAACAAGAGTAACATATCATCTCCAAAAAGTCTTTGAGCTGGTAAAAGCTTATTTATGCTTTGAGTTCACTTTAGTCGTGATTCTGTTTCCAGGTCAGCTAACATTACAAAATGCAAAAATTGTAACAACTCTTTATTTTACTACATATATAATTACACATTGTGTAACATCTTTGCTTAAAACTTTGAGCTAAAACTTATAGTGACAGTTGCAGAGAGTCCTTGCAATATGCCACATACTCTAGTAACTACGTGGAACTGCATACAATCTCTTCTCTGATCAAGCATAATTTTATTTTCAGGAAATGACTAAAACTGCTTAAACCCCGTCATTTCTCAATAAATTAATAATCATAGTTGAAAATTCTGAGCAGAAAGCAGCAGGCAATTTGCATTCTCCAAACACTGTTAAGCTTTTAATTTTATTGAGACCATTTCTAACACTGGGTATATGGCACCTTTTATTACGCATGCATGACAAAAATGTTAGCAATTCCTTTTAGAAATACAAATGCATTTTATATCACGTATCTGGTTGGCAGGTGAATGGGATCCCCCTCATTGGAGAGACCCATAAGGAGGTTGTTAGTATCCTGAAGGAGCTGCCAATGCACATATACCTCGTATGCTCTCGCATTTTGCCCCCTGCAATTCAAGACAGTGATGAGGAAGAAAATAACGCTGTCTGTCTCAGCTTGAAAGAGCTGCTGGCTGAGTTCAATGACAAGGTGAGGGCACAATCTGATGAAACATTAATGCTGAAATCCATTCCTTTAAACAAAAAGTCTAAACTACTTTAGATAACATCACCTTGAAACATAAATCACTATTTAAAATTCAGTCAAAAAAGCCAGTGAAGTGCCATTTTGGTCTTGTTTTATGACTCTTCGCTGCTCAACCCAGCTGGACCAGGGCTGCGTCATTCCCTGTCCAACAGCTGAGGACATTACCAAGCGCGGCGTGCCCCCCATGTCACCTCCTCTGGCTATGTGGGAGAAGGAGGCTCAAGTGATTGAGCTGGACAAAGGCGAGTTGGGCCTGGGCTTCAGTATCCTAGACTACCAGGTCAGAAACTACAAACAGAACAAAGATGTCTGCCTTAGTTTAGAAACGGATTGACAGATTTTCTTTCTATATCATACATTGCCATTATAAATCATCACTTCTTACATGTTTAGTAACATTCCTAAATTTATTATGAACATTTTATTTGTATAACATTCTTCAAACTTATGCTTAAATTTAGGATCCAGAGGATGCCTCAAAAACAGTTTTGATAATCCGGTCCTTGGTGCCTGGAGGAGTAGCAGATCAAGACGGCCGGCTGCTGCCTGGTGACCGACTAATGTTTGTTAATGAAACTGACCTGGAAGGCTCTAGTCTGGATTATGCTGTGCACGTCCTGAAGTCTACCGGATATGGCCCTGTTCGTATTGGCATTGCAAAACCTCTGCCAGTAAGTCAGAATGTAATTAAACATGTTTTTCGTTGATTGTTTTTGTTTGCGGACTGAATCCTGTTTGCACCTCTAATGACATTTTAAATAGAATGTCTCCCATCTCATGACTCATTAACATTCAATTAGTCTTTGAAGAATTTCAGTATCTGTGAGATACATGAACAAATTTAATAGTTAAAAGGAAACTACCTGAAAGAGGGCAAGATGCATATGATCTTCTGTCACAAGTATGTAATTATGTTTGCTACATAAATTACATTATATGTCAGATCTGACACATCTGCATCCTTCTGAATGAATAAAATGTAGGATATTTTTGTATCTATTAACATATTGTTAATGTGCCCCAGGCTGCATGTAATTTAACGTAATATATTAAAGTTTAAGCAACAAGAGTGTGAATGTTGCCGAAAAGCTGATTTCACACATAAACAAGTCAAAAAATAACCTTTTAATGCAACATATTTTTAGTTAATCCTTGTTTGAATAATACAGTAATTAACCAAAATAAAATGCAAAATTATACAAATCAAATTCTTAATGAAGAGAAAAAACCTGAAACGTAAGATTTTGCAGCATGAGCTCTATTATTTATAATAATATAGATAATAAAATTAATAAAATACAATTATTTTTAAATCCACATAATGTTTGTCAATAAATATATTGAAAATATTTCCAGGAATATAATTACTGATGCATAGACCCCCCCCCCCCAAAAAAAAGAGAAAAAAAGTATAGTATTTCTTTTCATTTTTGTTTTGGACTGTGGCTTAGTAACAAGGAAGAGAGACTCCAGTTACAGGCCTTCTGAATTTTTAATGCAGCTGGAAGATGAACACAATCCTCAACCACACCACAGATGGAGAGAGACGTCGTGCTCAGGGTGTCTAATTCACAGTCACCTTCTGTAGCCTGTTTGCATTAGTGTGGATACACGGTTTAAGCTGTCTGTGCATATGTTGGCAGCTTTTCCCATCATCCAGCTTTTTACTTATTTATATATTTATTTTTAAATTATCAAAATCTTACTTTGGAATATTGCGCCCTCAGTTGGAGCTGTGCGGTGGCTTGACGCCTATTGCAGAGAGGAGTGCGAGGGCATCGACCGATGAAACCGACAGCCAGACTCAGGTCAGCTTCCTAGCTGAACCAGCCGAGACTAATTTCACCACATCTTGGAACTCAGAGGACAACAACTTCAGCCAGCTGTGTTACACGGTACATTACACAATATTAAATTAGCGTCACAATCTCTTTTATTGGAGAGTTCTTGGTAACTCAGCTAACTTGTTTGCTTTTGTGTTTGAAAAAGAAAATCATTACATTACATTCAAGCTTAAAGGTTGAATATGGGACAATTTCATAAAAAACTATATTTAAAAAATAAAAATTTCCACAGGACTTTGAGGGGTGCAGATTAAAAGTACAGTCTGTCTACGGTATGTACGGTATGTCACCACATTGTCATTATGTCTACATCTACCAGCCAATAGTGGCACCACTGCAGGTTGCCTACATACGGTAAATAGTCCGAGGATTGTACTGCTTCAGAGCCCCAGAGATTTCATGATTCTTCTCAGAAGAGAAGAGACCAGAGAAGATGAAAAACCAGAGTGAGTTTAGATGAAGCTACAATAGATGGACTTGAATAAAAAGTTTTCCCAGCATCAGAACGCACTCAGAAATGTTGAACCTGCATCCCGACGGCTAGAAACGGTGTTCAGTTGTTGTAACTACAACATCCACATGCTAGCTGTCTCTATGGTGTTCATGTTCCATATTCAACTTTTAAACTCCTGTAAAATTTTACTTTACAAACTCTCACATTCAACCTTAAAGCAGAACTAAGTAAGTTTTGCTCTCGCTCGCCCCCTACTGGTCCCCTGTGAAAGCTCACTGTCGTAACGTTCCCCCGCCGCCGCCGCAGACCCCCCCCCCCTCCACCCCGCCGCCGCCCCCCCAACAACAACGCGCAGAGAACGCTTTTGCAAGAAGAAAGAAAAACAAAACCAAGAAAATGTGTCGACAGGTGAGTATTATTGTCATCTTTGCGCTCCTAAGGGTGGCGTTGCAAACAACGGCAAGGGCTTCATGCTTGTATTTATGTACGTGAGTGTGAGTGCCGTAAAGCAGGTTTGTTCTCGCGAGATTAGTCGGGTCCGATCCACTGAAAGTTGCAAGTGCTGCTTTCAGGACACAGACCCCGGAGGGAGGGGAGGGACCCACGAATCACCCCGCCAAGTCCTTGTTTACCCCCACAGGGACTCTAGAAAACATTTATTGAGGTGAAAAAACTTACTTAGTTCTGCTTTAAGTAATGGTTTTCTGATATTGGTTAAAAGTAACAGTTTGAAACTGGATTATTTGTTTCCTGAACTTTAGAAGTTGTTGTTGTTGTTGTTTAATTACTTCCACCTTTCACAGTTCTTCTGATGGACAATGTACCAAATACTCCAGACTCAGCATCTTCACAGTGACAGTTGTAATAACACTGCAGTAGTTTAGATTGTGCAGCATTCCTCATTGACATGCAAACCTGAGATTCTGTGGGAAGCCATTTTAGCTGCTCTAAAGGAGATAACCATGTCAGTACCTGTTCTCTTCATTCATGTACTATAAAGTGGAGCTAACAAGACAACTGTATCAGTATCACCGTGTCGGGTATAGCGAAAGTGCTCAGTGTCAAAGACTTAAATTAGCTCAGTCCTACTCAGGCAATCTTTTGTACTTGATTTTGCTTAATTGCCAACAATTTTAGTGTCAATGAAAAGTGCTTACCGTGTTTCATTGATGCATGGTCTGCCACAAGGACATAAAGTTCTCTTTCAGTGCCGCATCAAAGACAGGCTTGTTGCAAAAGTAGCTTTAGAATTTCATTGCGGCTTGAACTTCTTGTGACACTTCAAAGATACCCTCATTGCCCTTTTTTGTGAAGTGCCCAGAGAGATACGAAAAGACAACCTTACTCCACATTTTTCATTTTAAAATAACTCCAAACACCTCGCCTTCGTTGTGCTTCTCAAGCATGGGGAGGACTCCTCTTAAGGACCGTGGAGCCACTGCAAAGAGAAAGAAACTTTAAGAAAAATGAAGCGGAAACTTTTTAAGGGTTTTGAAGTTGAATATTCTGAAAAGGGTTTAGGAAAATTTGTCCTGGAAACTTAAATTGCAACTTGTAGGCTAACAACCTGAGTGACTGAGCATGAACTAGAATTATAAATACCTCTATTTACTCTACATTTAGACTTTTTTTTAATAGCAAAAGTTTTGTATATACAAAAAATAAATCATAGATCTGTTGTAGGGAAGTTTAAGGTTTTGGGGGTGAGAAGCTTGCAGAACCAAAAGGTTTTAGTAAATGTACCCAAACTGAAGGTAGAGTGGAATCCATGCATATAACACCAAAATAAAAAGAAATCCTCGATAAAGCCAAAACTCATTACTTGAAACAAGCCAGATAAGATGAACCTGTAGCTAGGCAGACAGCCAGACAAAAGCAGAGTAAGACAAGACGAGGCTGACGAGACACAGGTGGAAACAATAAAGACAATTACCAAGGTAAAAAAGGAGGAGGAAGTAAACAAGAAATAACACAAGAACTAAGGATTGCAATGAACATAAAATGTTGCATTAATTAGGAACTAAACAAAAACAAACCAACCCAAAAAGAAACATTAATTCAAGACTCCTAAAAAATAATTAAAACCTAGAGATCGCACTATCTTCATGGACATAATACAAAGAAGAAAATTCGGACACTTTTACAGGAGGAAACAAGGATCCACTCTGGAGTTTGTTAAAAAGCACGTCTACGTCATACCACAGCGTCGTAATTCTCATCATAAGATTTAGACGAGACCAATACAAATAACAACTTGAACAAACAATAGCATATAAAATCAGAGTCTGTGCAAGCCAATGTAGACAATGTTAATCAACACTGGCATTGTTTGAAACTAAAAGGTTTGCTACCACATATTAGATTGTTACAGAAATAGAAAGGGTCAATTACCACTGCAAAATTGAAGTCAGTGCCCGAGGATTAGCTGGGGGGCCATTTGTCATAACAGAAAAAAGATTTGCAGAGTACAATTCTCATGTCTGTCAAGCTGAATTTCTCATCACTTTGTAACCTTTGGTGCGCCAGTCACATGGTGTGCTGCCAGTCTAATGTTGACACACAGCAGCAGCAGCTTGGTTGACTGAACTACTATCAATCTCACACAACTGCTCCAGCATCTCCATCCTGACCCCATCAAATCTCAGGGGATGTGGTTCTCACATCAAAAATCATCTTCAGACATGCTCATGTTTGCTAATTAAAGCTTAAGTGAAGTTCACCTGACAACAAGCTAACCCTTGTAGCTCCTTTAAAAAAAAAAAAAATGCCATTGTTTGTGCAGCCCGCCTTGCACATTTATTAACGGTGTAAAAAATTCCAGTTAACAACCAAATGCATTACATTTTCAAAAGTTCTCTATACTGAAGAAGTCTGTAAGAGAAGCATTTAGAAGCACTATTCTAAAAGTTCCCCTATTTTGATGTTTCTCCATTTTGTACAACCTAGATTAAAAATAATTAGAATTTCAAACAAACTTTTCTTTTTTTACTAAATTCAAAGTGGTTGAATAAAAATCAACAAGAATTCTTGTTGCTGTAAGAAGTTTCAGTTTTTATTCAAAAGGCTTCTTCTTTTCAGATTTTTCAAATCAAATAACAAGCTCCATTTTTGTCACACAACTATAATAGGTGTAATTTAATTTGAATTATAATGGCTGACTTCATTTTTTGCAACTTTCTTATGTAGAGGTATCAGTTTACTCATGAGAAGAAACTCATACTCAGTTCCACACCACCAAACATTGTTTAACCCACCGCTGAATTATCAATAACAGGAATTTCATCTTCTTATTCTTTATATTGCTATTAGATTTGACAAATATTTCCATCTCACAAACAGAGAGGCTGATCTACTTCTTTATTTCTAGCTGTTTCAATATTCTTTAAGTCCATAGAAAATTAAATGTAATATTTCAGATGATCTTTTGACTCCATTTGTTCTGCTGACATCAGGATTTTTAGAAAATAAATAGACAATTTTTTGTGTGTCTTTTGTTATTTTCTGTGACATAATTCTAAGATTGTTGGAATTTTATGTTTCAGTTTTGCATCTTATTAAATCTTGTATTCAAAGACGTTATAATGCTTGTTAAAATCTTAATAAGGATTCAAAGATTTGCTTTTCATTTTGTGTAAAGCAGTGATCAAGGTCCTTCACTGTTCTACATGATTTAGATGTTTTCCTGTTGATTCAAATGATTGTATCATCATTTATAGCGTGTTGTAGCCAAAAATATTAATCAGTCAGAGCTAGGACTAAAACAAAATTGATGACCATCCTATTAAAACAATTTTAAAGAGGCCATTTCACACAAATTTGACTTTGTGGTTGTTTCTGAAGTATTAACCTGTAATATGAAACATTTCATATCCTAAAATGTTAGGAAACACTGATTAACAGTCCTTTCAATCTGACTGCTTGAAAATTTGACCCGGTTCATTATGCTAATTCACTCAACTCAGATTGGCTAACAAACTAGCCTATGAGATCAAGGCTTCCTGTTTCCTCCCCCACTGTGCATGGCAACAGCAACGAGTCTCTTCCGGTTTTATACGTCTTTATGCTACAGCTTTTAGCCAGCAGCATGCTAGGCGTGGTCTCAACTGTGCGAGCTGATGAATACTAATGAGCAAAGGATTTGTGACAAAACACATACAGGCTTTTCTAACTCAGGAGAACTTAGGTTTTATCGCCACTTGCGTTTGAGAGATAAAAACCGAAAGAGAAATTTTTGTGCCATTTTCATACCCAGTACAAAGCCAAGAACACCTGTGGAGCTAAAATATTCAACAAAAAACTCAGAAAAAGTGTTTTTAATGGAAGGGCCTATTTAATCTATAGAGATTAAACAGTTAATTTAAACACTAATTTTGAAACATATAAATTCCTCTAAATTTCACAATAAACTGTTATTTACAACGAATTCTGTGTCAATTGGCAAGCGCAAACATTAGCAATAGCAGCTAGTTGTGGCCCTCCTGATGCAGCCTGGGGCACATTTGGCTGGAATGGGATAGAAAACTGATAACAGTGTATAGGTTAATTAAAAGAACATTTGCAAGAACTACTGGGACATTTTTACAGTTGGATTTGATTCAACATGACAGTAATCAGCTTCAGAACTCATCTAAAACTAATCTGTTTCTCCAAACTAAGGTTGTTTAAAAGGCTGCCTACACTAATATAACATTAATTATTCGTATGCTTTCCACAGAAACCCACTTCCAAATATTACATCTACAGTATCTCTTAGGCATTTTTAACACAGTATAGCATCATCGCTTAGGTGATGTTTCTTTTCTTAATGCACCATTTTCAATTTATTCAGTGACAGTCTAGAAACAATGCAGGACATTTAAACATCTGATTCTTGCAGCACATGATGCCTTAAAACTAGCATAAATGTCGATGCTGTCGTTAGGACACTAGCTCATGACCTCGGAGCTCCAGTGTGACAGTCAGCTTATCTTTGACGGAATTTTCGCTGGCTGTCATACTCTCACTTTTGCCTTTTGCCTCTTTTCATAGGAAAACCAGCTGCGTTATCGCTGCAGCATCATGGACCATGACAATGGGCAGCAAGCTCCACCTCTGCCCCCTCGCACAAGCTTTGAGAGGACAATCACTGTTGTCCGGGGCAACCGTAGCCTTGGTATGTTCTCCGTCTTTCTCATGGTGATGGTGTCTTGGTGTGTTTACATCGCAGGCATGGCGATTATGACGCTAATAAGAGGTGGTGATGATGACGACTGCCCTGAAGAGGAGTGGTGACATGATGTGCTCCTCACCTGACAGAGGAGAATATGTTTGTGTGTGTGCTGTATGACAAGCTGTGTGTGGATGAGAAACTAGTAAACAGGAAAGTAAATAATTAAGCTAATATTTAAGAATATTTAGATTTTACATTAACTAAACAGTGTGTGCAAAGTTATTCACAATCTATATTTCTTTCCACTCTTAAAAATAACTGCAAGTCCTGTGCTTTGCTTGTTGAACATGACAAGCAAACAAGAGGGTGGAGGCTTATTCTGCACTTTTATCTAAAGACACTATGCAAAACATAAGGAAACAATTTCATTTGTATTCTGGAAACATAATCGGATAAGGCATCACACCACTGTGTGTTTGTGTGTGAGTGTGCTTCAGAGAGGGAGAGACAGACAAGAGTTTAAAATTATGTAAATGTTTGTGGTAGAGAAAATCAAGGTCACAGTATCACTGCATTCTTTGATTTCATCTGTTTAAGTCTCTTGCTGAGCAATTTTATGAAGCATTGTCTTCGGGAAATTCAAATAAATAAGGTTTCCAATTTTTTGAAAAGATATGAAAAAGAACTTTGAAGAAGTGTGAACTGATTCATTGTGGTAAAGTTTGCAAAACAAAAAAGTTTTTGTCGAGAAAATTTGTTTTAAGATTTAAAAGACTATAAAAATAGAACTGCAGAAACTTGCATGAAGGTAAAGAAGACTGTGGAATACATATGTATGTTCACTGGCTTTCATTATTCACTGTAAGAAAGCATTTCCTGTGTCTTCACTATCAAAACTCAAACACTCATTGTGTATGTAAACAAGCCCTACGGAGTTAAATCTGAATTTTTAGGCATGCAAAGGTTTGAGCACAACCAATGTAATCTTGATCAAGTGACATTTTTTAATAATGACGTTTTTTCCTATTCAATTTTTTATAACTATTAAATGAAAGGATTTTATGGACTAAACTTCATAAGATTTCTAAAATCATTTGGGGACACTAAAAGGCTTTCAGTTCAGATTTTTGGTTTGGTCAAGTTATTGGGCTGCAGAGCTTCAATCTTTACAAAACCTTTTTGTTTTTCTAACCTAACATATATTACGCTTCTTCTGATCTGCTGTTTCTCAATGACATTCTGAACTGAAGGATTTAAGTCCAACTTTTGGCTGTCTTTCTAATGATCTATTTGTTTTGACATTTTCTTTTTCTGATTATGAACAAGCCTTTTCCTCAATTAGGGATGAGCATTGCAAGTAAAAATACCTTTAAAAGTTTCATTTTTAAAATCCTAAACACTTCTTCCACAACATAAAAACACACACACATATACTGTACAGCCTGTATTTATTTCACCATTTATTACAGTGCTAATTAATATAGCACAAAAGTGTCAGCAAAGCAACAACAAACTGTTTCTTACGTCAAAAAAACAAAACAAAGTGCTGAGCTGAAAAATGCCACATTTTGATTTCAATTATCACTTTAGGGAGCTAATTCTAGCAATTGCTTTATGAGTTGAAACTATTGACTGTGTCATTTTTTGCTGAACAATGAGTGTTTACATAAAGAAAGGCTGTGTGCAGTGAATATAAATGAATATCTTTGTCATGTGACTAGCACTACTAAAAGAAAAAAATCACCCTAGATTAAAAATCTGCATAGTTTCTTCTTTAAAATTATTTTTAAAAACTGCAATAGCAGAAATGCAGAATCATGTAAAGTTTGTTTTATGCAGGTGTTGTGCTCAAAACTAAACCCATGTCTGACAAAGCACAATGCTGATTAGGAAACCTCTTGGTGTGTATTAGTGCAACTTGTGGTCTAATTAGCAGCATATTACTACCAGGTGATAGAAAAAAGGCCATTCACATAATATAAAGTTGTATCAATTCAAACTTTTTTTCAAATAATTGACCTTACGCCGAGTCCCGCCCCCCTTAAACTGGATTCATACTAACGCAGCTCCGACGTGTCGGAGACACGCACCGCCATGATACGACGTTGTATGGGCTCTCCAATTGCTTCGGATGGTCGGTTGGAGTCACGCTCTGTTTTCTAACTTTCCTACGGCCGCGTCGGATGACGCACGTCTGTGATTGGTCAGCCAAAAAACCCAACATCATTTCCGGCACGACGAAGCTTCCCTTTAAAATTGTAAACAGCACGAGTGTTGACAGTCTTGAATACATGGAGCAGATCGAGGAACGTCTCGCAGAAGAAGGTTTGGGAGTGCACAAAGCGATGGAAAAGTAAGGAACATGCCTCCTGCTGTCCTGGTGGAGAATTTCTTTGCAACAGGGTCGGGGTAGTATGAACAGAAACTGGCTCCATCAATACGCCGCCGCGTGGGAGCACATTTGCCTTTGCGTAAGCATAAATCCAGCTTTTGCTCTGCCCGTCAAAAACGATCAGCGCGACATATTATCATGACTAGAAGAGGTATTTTCATGCGTGTCAGTGATCTTTCTTGGAGCAAAACCTTTGCGACATGTTCCAAATCGAACTAGCCTTGATCCCCTCTCTTTCTACAGATCAGCTCTGCCAAGTGGCATCTGTCCGCTCATAGCCAGGGAGAACACTCCCAGCTGCCAGCACCCTAAAGCTCGCCCCCACCAGTTGGCAATCCCGAGCCGGCTCACGCCATGCTCCTCAGCACCGAGCTCCACCTAAGTTAGTAGATGCAGGCGCAGCTAATGTTTGTCGGACCTGCTCACTTAGTAACAGTTGTGTGATTGGTCAATAGCCATTTAGGGGGCGGGGCCAGCGAAAGGTCAATTGAAAATCACTGACCCCAACAAGCTGATGATACTGTTAAACTGGATAAACGAAACACAGGCTTTAGACAAAGTTTTTATTTTATCCTAAACGCTTAAAAAAACAATAAATGGCATCAGATTTTTTTTTTACATATTCAAAATTATTCAGAAGCTTAAATCAGATTGGATGTAGTCAGATTTTTGCTTGGTGCTATGTCATATTTTCTTTTTCAGTTCAGTTCTGTGAGTTTGCAAAAAGAAAATAATACTGACTCCCTGGCCTTTTATTAAACACTTCAACCAGTTGATAAAATAAGTAAAAATAAAAAAGCCTAAACTTTAAATGGTCACCTTTAGCAAATTCACAACTTTCAGCATCATAACTTGTCAAACAACAAAGAGGTAGATCTATCTGAGCTCACACAAGGTGTCAAGTGTAGCAACATCCATTAATGATGATAAGACATGCAAAATATTGTTGGTTTAGACAAGAATTTGTTAAAAATAAAAGTTTGAGGGAGCTAAAGGGGGTCTTTTTTCTTGCCTTGCCTATTTTAAACTTAACAACAGACAGCCTATTAACTATATTGAATTAAATGTACTAAATGGTGTAAAGTTGTTCAGAATTCAGTGGTATATTAAAGAAGAGCAACTGAGGTCAAGACAAATACACTCCATTTTGAAAATGATGATTTTTCATTATTAAACCTAAATGTACTTGTAGCTAAATTTGTAATACTAAATGTATTTTAATGCTGTCTTGTGGTACTTCGGCACTTTGGGAGTTTCAAATATTTAGTCTGATTTGTTCTGAGTTTTTTCTCTTTGAAATGTGTGTTCTGTTTGTCCTCTAAGTGGCAGTGACTGTATGTCTACAACATTGTACTCCAGGCACTATGATTGTATTGCAATTTGAATGTAACAACAAAAGAAAAAAAACCAATAAACTATTTATTTAAGTAAAAATAAGCACAAAGTCATTTTTTTGGCCAGTTTCAAATTATGTACGACCATAGTGTTGTGGATGTGCAGTGTTACTAGATAGCAGTGTCGATTAGACAAGACTGTAATTTGGTAAAGCCTTCCCTTTCTGTGAAGTGTGAGTGTGTGTGTGCACGTATCTCTGTGATGCCTGATTTACCTACTTCTGCCTGTTTGCATTAATGAGGTGTTTGAGTAATCCACCTAGTGTCCAAACTGATAATGCCAAAGTCTGGTGTTTGTGCAAATGGCATGCCTCCAGTCACCTGTGTCCTCTGCCCTCTGCAGGTGTGAGTGTGTGACACCCAGTGTATTCAACTTATGTTTGGGTGATTGTAAAGGCGGATGTAAATGTCAGGGATGTGCGGTCGTGTTTGTGTGCTAATCTGCCTTGTGTCTGTCTTGATTATGCTGATTATTGCCGCAGTCAGGTGTTTGTTTGGGCGACTGTCTGTTTGGCATGAAGTCAAAGCATTCTTAGCCAGCTAGCCAACCCTCCATTCACTTGTGCTTGTATGTGCTTTGTATGTGTGTCTGTGTGCTATGCATTTGTGTGCGTGTTGGCAGGGATGTCGGTGAGTGCTATCAAGGACGGCACAGGCATGCTGGTCCGGAGTGTGGTCCAGGGAGGCTCTGTGTGCCAGGATGGCAGGCTGGGTGTGGGGGATGTCATCTTGGCCATCAATGGAGAACCCACCTCTAATCTGACCAGCACCCAGGCCAGAGCCATGCTGCGCAGACACTCGGTCATAGGGCCAGAGTTGAGGTGAGAATATGGTCTCTTATTCACAACATTACAATGTTAAAGGCTTCTGTTATGCCCCAAAAAATATATCCGTCCATCAAGTTTTTTTAAAAAAGAAACTTATCAAAACTCCTGATTAAAATTTTCAAAAATCCAAACATATATATGTATATTTGGCACAGGCTAAATCTGTGAACTTTTCAGAACAAACCCATGTACATCTGGGGTCCAACATTGTTTCGTAAAATTATTCATTACCGCAATTTTGGTTTATTAGTCATCCTCGTGTTAGCCAATTAATTTAAATTGGCAGGCAATGCAACAAACTCATCCTAATTAACTGACTCCAAAAAAAATCAAGGCCTCTGATGTTGAAGACCTTGCTTGTTCACACAGATGTATTTATTCATTCTGGGTATTAGCTCAGTTTGAAGTCAAGTCCCCACAAATAAGTCATTAAAATGGAGGTGTAACTCAAAAAATAATGCAGCAAAACTCTCAGATCAGATATGCCACCAGTCCATCAGAGGGCCACATAGAGACAGACTTCATACAATCACACACTGACACCTATGGGGCCAATTTAGAGTTGTCAGTTCACCTGTCCTGTGTATTTTTGGTCTGAGAGAGGAAGCTGGGGTCTCCAGAGAAAACACATGGGGAGAACATGCTAACTCCATGTAGGAAGGTCCTGGCTTGTTTCAAACGCAGAACCTTCTTGCTGCAAGGAAACAGTGCAGCCCTGTCAATATCAATTTTTTTGCTACTCCAGTTTTTTGCATTAGATGTCAACATTGGAGCCTCCTTGATCTTCTTCCATAGAGCCGATTAAGTTTAAAATGCAACTGATGGTACCTAGTGACGTACCTTGACTCTGGAGTTCAGAGGAGGACATGATCTAGTTGCATTTAGCTTTAAAATGGATATCTAAAATCTTCTCTAAGCTCCTCAGTCAGCTCTGGCTGATGCTTTGTCTAGTCTATATTCAAAGGGCTGCACATAATGAGACCAAACTACCCGAGAACATGTTTGTTTGCTGTAAACAGACTAATTAGCTGCTAAAAGGCTCAAAGACACCTCTACTTCTCATTAAGATTAAACTCTTAGTTTAAAATATGATGAGAGCAAGACCAATAGTTTATTTAGCTGTAATAACAATAAATAACACATTTTTAAATGATTGCATATCCTTGTATTTTCACAATTTTTGTTTCTCGTAGAAGCCTGCAGGTTAACATGAGACAACTCTTTAATTGATCACTTTTTAGGAGAAATGTATCATTTCAACAAACTGGAATAATGAACTAATTTAATAAATTTTATGGGTTGGTAATTTTAACCTACAATAGCAGAATTAAGTGAACACAGAAGTTGTGAAGCCAACACAAAGAAAATGCAGAAACTACAATATAATGCAGGGGTGGCGAACTCCAGGCCTCAAGAGCCACAATCCTGCACATTTTAGATGTTCCCCTGCTTCAACACACCTGCTGCAGATGAACAAGTCATTAACAGGCTTCTACAGGACTTGCTGAGAGGTTGCAGATTTGAATCAGGTGTGTTGACGCTGGGCAACATCTAAAATGTGCAGGATTGTGGCTCTCGAGGCCTGGAGTTCACCACCCCTGATATAATGCATTCATTCACTTATGGACATGTTGACATTCCTTTGTTTACCAGCTGTTCTGATTAACATGTAGTTTTTAGATTGTTCCAGAATTATAAGAATCAACTATAATAAAATTATATACTTGTTTGATATTAAAGGTTGATTAAAAGGACCTCATATGAACAAAACATGTAAACAAAGTAAATTAATGAACAGATCTCCAGTTTGGTTTCATTTACTCCAACAATGTCCTCCCCCATCCCCCCCTTTTGCAACTTTGCTACCTATGCTGTGCTGCTATATTATATTTTAATGGGGTTGAATCTTCCCAAAAACCATGGTCCATTGAACCTGTTTAGTCTTTTTAAACTTGCATTTTAACTTGCTAAATTATATCAATAGAATTTGTGAAAATATTCTTGTATTTTGATATTCACCCTTATTTTCAAATGATTTGCTTTTATTTCTTATAAACAATCCTATTGGACATGCGAAAATATTTTATTGCTGCACTAGATTTTCTAAGGAGATAGTTTTATCCTTGACATTGTGTTAACACACACTTCAGAATCTCCAGATCTGTAAACAGCAAAACTTTTGCTTTTATCGAGGAACACAAACTTACTGATGAACACTTAATCAGTGCATTTGATTAGCAGCACCTGGCTCACCCACTTGATTTCTGTAAAGGTTATACAGGATGTATAGAAGTTTTCACACACTGCCTCTAAGATTTTTGGTTAAATAATGCATTTGCGTGCAATTTTTAGTTACATTTTATTTACATTCACATATCCTTCCTTCATCTCTCAACTCAAAATAACCAATTTATTATTTAAAATCAATTATTTCAAATATTTTCCAATTTTCTGTATTTCCAACATGTGTTAAAATATGTATTTTTTATTTATTTTTGGCATGAATCAGTCCAGCATATGAGAGGCAAGAACAATCCCTTTTAGCACAGTCACTGTTAATACATTTAAGCACTTTGTTTCTTTACGCTGTAGTTTTTGCTTGAATAACACAAGAGCTGGAGTAGTTTGAAAAGAACATAGAAAGATCTTGTGGGGGTTTGAGGTTCAATAAGCCCTGAGAAAGAAAATTGAATTCTAGTCACATTTTTAGACCAACTCATGAATATCTTGGCAGTTTCTTTGATTTAAATGAGAGCGTATATGTCCATAACAAATAAAATACTGAGTTGCACACAGAACAAAAGAAAAAAAAAACCTTAATTTAACTGGATCTCTATAGATAAATGATACAATTTGACTTTAAATCTTCCATACTACCTTGCTTTTGACTCTGCAGTCATGTTTGACTGAAGCACCATGATCACGTTTAGATTTGTTCTAACATCAGCAATTATGCCTCCACATCGAGAACGCTTGTGTGGCTGATTGGGGACGTGCTCCACCTTCACCATCCCTCTGCCCTGCAAAACACCCACTCACTTTCTCTCAATCTTTTTTCCATCTTCCTTTCTCTCATTTGCTCTTACGCTTTAAAAGGCACACATATACACACATTAATGCTCACATACACAGCTCTTCAATGGCCTAACCTCCAAAAAACACCTTTTCCCTGCTATGGGAAATATTTCTGAATAATTCATCACTCATCTCACCTTGAACACTGTACTTCTGAATAAAAGAGTTTTAAAGAGTCTCTCGTGGACGCACTGCACACGGAATACACACACGGATGAACAGATGAACATGCACATGCATTTTATTTTCTTTCTCCTCCACAGAAACACACAAACCCTCATTTGCACACACATATGCTCACTCTGCCATCTTTTGACAGCACTTCAGACAATCTAAGTGCAAGTGGAGGCAGCTGAGTAGCTTTGGCAGCCTCAGAGTGAGACGCATAGAAGGATGAGGGCTTGTCACAATCAAACTGCCTCTTTGATGCAAGACAAGCTGTCCACATGGTTCAATCCAAATAGTTTAGTGCAGAAGATTTTGTTCTAAATAAAAACAAATATTCAAACTATTATTCTAAATGTCACCAGGGTTTTTCTTCCTTTCAGTAGATTCCAACAGCCCATCCTAGTTGTTACAGCTATTTTGTGTAACACCATGAAAAATGGAAAGGTGAAGGGTGATAGACATCACTGCATGAACAGGTCTACAATCATTCAAAACAGAAAACTTCTGTCCAAAATCAGAAAGGCTCTTTTTTCCTCTCTAGATGGAAAGTGATGAAATTCATAAAATTTTAAAGTTTAAGAGTTAGTATTTTTACAGGAATGTGACCTAAAGAATCATAGTGACTCTCTAAAGAAACTTAAAAAAAGGAGTTATTACCACATCTAATTTCACTGTGTTGATTTATAAAGTAATGTAGATTTAAATCGAATTAGATTTTTCAAACAATGTGGTATAAAACAAAGGTTGAGAACACAATTACACAAGAAATAACATAATAAAAATGTCCATCTTATTCATTAAAGAAAATGCTCAAGTATGTAACCCTAACCCTTACATATAGCCTACCTGTGAGAGGCAAATGTAACATATTAAATTAACATTATATTTGAAGGGCAAATCTAGAGTCAGGTACTTCTAATAAAAGGGGCAATATGAATGCAGGTGCTATTAAACCAGCTGGTTTGTTTAATAAGGAATATCATGTTTGGAGATTGCAAACTAATGTAGAACCTTATCCTGATCTGAAGAAAAACATCAGGACATTATTGGGTTTATTATTGGTTTATGTTGCTTCTCTCATACAACCTTTACGTCCAAGAAAAATCAGGTAGCATGTGACTCAGTTGGCCACTTAACTAGTGGGTCAGGCCATGGCTGTCTCCTATATCTACAACCATTAATTGTGTCCCAACATGTATAATGAAACTCCTGTAGAAAGGTCAGAAGGGGCGGGGTTCAATCAGACAAAAAGGGTGTAAATCAATTCACTGACCGCATGGACTCCCAAATAAATCTCAGGTTTTTTATGTCCACAGAGAATCAGACAGGTGTGTATGTCTTCAAAACTAGCAAGTTCCCTTATCTGATATTACCACCTCTGTGCATCAAGTACTCTAAATTGAGTCATTTGTGGTCCTACAAAGTATTTAGTCCCTTTTTGGAATGTAGGCTCTGTTGAACAGAACACCTCGCTTACCACTAATCTGGCTCTGCCAGGTCTATGTGTAGCCCCGCCCCATGTCAAGTCAGGGCTACACATCCATCTGGAACTGCTCCAATACAAAGCATCTGAAAAAGGAGGGTCATTTGGTATAATATTTTGAGCTGATTGGAGGACGAGCCAGCAAGTGTCTGCCTTTCATGATTTGTCTTTAGCCAATCACAGTAAATCAAGCTATTGCCAAATCCAGTCGGGAGAAAAGCAAACACATCATTACCACCAAGAAATCCACAAAGTGCTTCTCCTAGTAGTTCTCCTAAAACAGATTCAATAGCTGCTTCTACGAGTACATCCACCAGCGCAGCCGTGTTTGTTTTGCTTTGCCTGGGGACTTGCTGCTATCATCGTACCTGAACGTCTGCCCATGCGTCCGCCCAAAAGCACAATGCTAACAAACAATTGGTCCAAACCACGAAGTGAAGGACCTTGCACTCCAGAGTAACTCTCTCACTGTTCCAACTCTGGCGGCCATGTTTTGACTGACCGCTTACCAGCTCTCCATCCCATGAGTCTGAACCTCTAAGAGCTAAAAGATTCCACTATCAGCCCCTCTGAGGTTTTTTAAGCTGGTGGTTTCGAGCAGACTCACCCAGATTTATCTCCTGTACTCTGACTCTGTGACCCACTACCTTACGCCCAAAATCACTTCCAGCAACCCAAGAAATAAATTGAACCAATCACGCCAGTTATAATAGCTCTGCTTTAAGTCGTTGCACTTGGTACTGTCTGGGTTAGTTTAATAGCCAGCAAGGTAACTGGCTATAAAGTCACTATTTAGGTGCAGGTACGAGCAACCTATCAGAGATGTTCCTTAACTCCAACACCAGAAATCCCAAAGTTTTACATTCTGCAAGAAACTTTTTTATATATAAGGAAAGAATTTTACTCAGAATTTTGATCTTTGATGACTTTTATTAAAGCAGAGTTAGCAAGAGACGCATGCATCAGCAGATTAAAATGATTATAACAAATAGAAAACCCAATAGTTAATCGAAAACAAGCAAAATACTTCGAGCCTGTTTTTCCCTAAAATCGAGCTGAGCACAGCAGGATGAAATTGTGGGAAGTAATTTTGTAGAGGAGGAGACTATCATCCATTGGGATCCACTGTTGGTCGAACCCAGGAAGGTTGTCCACCTTGGAAGAATGTCCCAGTCCAAAGTAGGATGAGTGGGGTTTATCCTTCCAAGCATTGTGATCCATTATGAGGGACAGGACAAGGTCCTTGTCCAGTTAGCACCAGAATCTACTTGACTGCTTAATCTCTGAGGGTGATCCAACCTGAGCACATCCAGATGACACCCAGCATTCTTCGCAGCCCTCCTCAACACTCCAATCTTGATGAGCACGGTGGACTGAGAATCCAGCTTGCAGTGCAAGGTTGCCCAACCACAGACCTTGTACAGATCAGACTTTTTCCTCTTACAAACACACAGTTTTGGATCCTTTTTACTTTCTAAATGTGGAACCTGTTATTAATTCAATAATATTAAAGGTCATATTGCAGAAATGCTGAATATTATAAATTCAGTAATGTTCTGACATCACTGTACTTTCAGAGACTTTGATAACATCTAAATATAGAAAGGCTTTGTAATTTTTTTATATATATATTTAAAACTAAAATAAAAAAACAGTACAAAAATGTCAATGAAAAATATGAATTAATGTGCTTCATTTGGTAGTTAAATAAACCACTCAGCGAACTCTTTGTCTGCTTTGACTACTTCAATTCCAAAATCGAAAGAAAAAAGTATCTTGCGAAAAAAATACTTGAATTTTTAAAGCATATATTGTGTTAGAAAGGTATTCTAATTTTGTAAAGTGCAGAGCAGCATATTTTTTGTTATGGCCATATATTGTAATTTTTTCACAATTACTAATGCAGTTATTATTCAAAGTGAATGGAAAGACTCAGGTGACTAATGTTTAATGTGTTTTTACCCCCCATCTTCACCCCCATCCCTTCCAGTATAACCTATGTTCCAGCTCATCAGGTGGATGAACACAGATGTCGTCTGTGTTTGCCTCCTCTTGCATCCATCTCAACTGACAGTGCATCATCTTCTCCGACCTTGCCGGCACCTTCACCTGAGCCTGCATCAGTCCCACCCCGATCCCTCAGTCCGCCAGCTTCATCGACACTCAGACAGTCTGTCTCACTCAAATACAAAGCCACAACACCAGATCCAGTCACAGTGAAGACCTCTGCATCATTTAAAGCCTCATTTAAAAGCCCAGTCATAGTCCCTACCATCACGCCAGCATCAGACACAAGGTAACATACAATAAAAAGATTTCAGCCTTTTATTCTTGACCACCTAATCCTGCAGCAGCAGTGACCTTTCTAGTGGAGGACAGGCCCAGTTACTTTTATTGGGGTGACAGTGAAAGTACACGAAAGTACCACGAGCACTACTCAAGTCACCTACAAATCTGAGTTATTAGCACTTTTCAAACAGCTGTTGATGACAGTAACTGGACATGTTGGGTCCTCCCATATAGGATATTGACCCCTGTAACTTTTCATAGCCTAAACAGTCTACCACAGTGTTTCTTCATCCTCTTATTTAGGATCCTGTCCTGTGTGTTTTCCAGTTCAAACACACCTGATTCAATTCATAAGTCAAGTTGAGAAGTCGGTTTAGCAGCTATCCATTTAAATCAGGTGTGTTGACGCAGAAACACATTTAAAACATGCAGTACAGCAGTTTTGTTTAGAATGAGGATTGAGAAACACAGAACATAGCCAGACCCTGATGCACCACCACCATGATGTTAAAACATACAACCTTAATAATATAGTTTTGTGCATGCTCAAATCCCAAAGCTCTGTCACGCCTGATGGGGATCTCACTGTTATTAATCCACCTCACCAAGACCATGCAAAGATTATCCAAATCATCTATGGTTGTCATCCAAAGTGAAGGGAGCCTTAGTCACATATGTAACATTTCTATAATGATATGTGACAAACATTTATATCAAATCAGAACTAGATCAGATGTAGTGAAATATTATAGAACAACTTACCTTATATCATATCACAAGTCTGAACTGCTCCAGTCACAGTAACAGACAGACACAACAGAAGTAGGTTAATCTAACCAGCATTGTCCAACGGATCTTCCTTTGTAGTTTTATACATAGTCTTTGTCTGCAGCATCTAACATTTATTGCTAATATCTAGTTATTTTAAATACAGAAAACTCAAGTTTTTTTTTGTTTTTTTTTAGAAACTTGAGCTGCAGCTGAAAAGCTGCTTTTCATTCCATCACATGAACATGTCTTTGTTATGATGACTGATTTAAAACAGACTCAGAGCTAGGCCCAGAGATTAGAAAAGGCAAGTGAAAAAGTTTTTTAAATAGTGAGAGGTTGTAAACGGCAAAGAGGATTAGATCTGAGCAGTGGGGCGGTTGTTGACTGAGAGGGGTTCTGGTCTAAACTCTGCTGTCTGAAATGCATTTTATCTAAATGCTAGTGAGCGTTTAGTTTAGAAACCAAGGGACCTTGTAATGTTGAGTCATGTTGTCCCAGATGGATACCCTGTAGTGTGAGGACAGAATGGAAAGTGAATCGGTCCGCTGAGTCCTCAGTGTGGCCCGACCACTCTGTCAATTACTGCAAGTAGTTTTACACAAAGAGAAGCTCGACCAAGACTTTTGCCAAAGTCTGGTGTCGAGTTGTGGAACATATCCTGAAGATGTACCGCTGCAGTGTCGAGTGGATTGATTTCAGGTGTGCTCAGTAGCAGAAGTGGACATTGCATTGGATGGGACTAAGACAGCAGCCAGGGCCAGTGGCAATGCCATGGAGGGAGATACAGAAAACACGAAGAGGGCAAAATAGGTAAAAGAAAGAAAGTAATTATGGAAGAAGGAAAAGAGGTCTTCAACTCTGATCCACACCACATCACCTACTGTTTGGTTTTTCATAACACAGTGTGTGTTTTTAGCTTAAAATGACATTTTATGGCAAAACAAGAAATGGTGGAGTTGCTTTCAGTGATCGAAACAGCTGTGATGTTTTGCTGACTGAAACCATCAGCACCATAAATACTTCCTGTTTGTTTTATATATGTAGGGCCTAATCTGGTTGAAAATTACATCAGAGTCAATTCCAAGACATAAAA
Source organism: Pachypanchax playfairii (assembly GCA_006937955.1). NCBI lineage: Eukaryota > Metazoa > Chordata > Actinopteri > Cyprinodontiformes > Aplocheilidae > Pachypanchax > Pachypanchax playfairii. The sequence goes on from SSNP01000061.1 coordinate 2,769,770, forward strand.
CACTCAGACTTTAACATCTAAGGTTTCAAATTAAAATGTATTGCATGCTTTTAAATGTCAAGATGGAAATACTTGGAAAATTAACCCAATCATGGAGAGAACAGGGTTTTTCCACAGACCCTACAAAGATTTGTAACAGAGAACTTCCAACTGTGAGGCATTGGTGTTAACCACCACCCCACCATGTCATGTAAATTGTCACTGCTGACATATTTTCCTAAAATTGGGCTCTTTGAGTACTTTAATCGTGTAGACCCCATTACTTAATGACATCTACAAGCTTGCAACAATAAAAAATATTGCACCTAAATAGTGGTTTAATCTGTCACCTTCACAAGCACATCCTAGTAAAGGGGACAACTAATCATCGTGTAAATGACTTAATGGTACTGCATCTAGAAGATTGTGGCAGCTATTAATGTTCTATAAATCATGAGCAAAAAGGGCAATTGTCTGTCACTTCAGTCATCCATACCCACGAGGAAGGTTTGCTGCAGGATGCAGCAACCCTTGTGTCTGTATTTCCTCGTCTCCGTTCTTCTCTCAGTGTTGAATCTCTGAGCTATATTTAGCTGTTCGCTTATGGATCTCAGTGCTGACTGTCAGCAAAAATGAATTGATTCACTTTTGTCTGTCCCTGTTTTCACTCCATCTTCTAGCTTCTTGCTTTCTCCTTCCACTTTCACTCCTATCGCTCTGTTTTTTCTTCAGTCTTATCTTTCAGTCACATCTGTTTCTCTGTCTGTGTGTGCCTACATCGGTTTTTCATCTCCCTCTTGCTTGGTTCTTTTACTTGTTCCCTCATTGTGCTTCTCCTCCCTGCCTGGTTTCTTTCTTTTCCTCCTGGCTGCTCACTTTCAGCCCCGGTAGAATCATTTGTTCTGCCCTCTTCTGAACATTAACTGGCTACAGACTCCTGCTGTGCAGATAGCGCTACTATCACTCACATCCTTGAGCTTATTACAGCCCTACACTGTTAAACATATTCATGAAAAAAAATCGCTCCTTCTCTTTCTTGCACACACTCATGCAGTATATTATCTGTCAACAGAGACTGTTTGCATTAACATTCACCCACATACACATAAACCATAGGAAACATCCTTCTTGTGACTTTACTGTTAGAAAATATATGTTGTCAAGGCTATTTGCACCTTAATCTGTGCATCTTCTCAAGGCCCAGCAGTGTAAATCACTGTCAACTACAGTGACTGTTTATCTATGACTTACAAACTAAGGAATTACTCTAGTATTGAACAGTGACTCTGCTTTGGTGATGATGTCAAAAGGTATTTAAAGAGGCCCTTCCATTAAAAACGGTTTCTCTGAGGTTTCTGTTGAATATTTTAGCTCCACAGGTGTTCTTACCTTCATAGTGGGTGTGGAAACAGGTCAACAACTTCTCTTTCTGTTTTTATCTTTCAAACTACGCAGGTGGCGATAAAACCCAAGTCTGAGCGGCCTGTATCTGTTTCGTCACAACTCCTTTGTTCGTTAGTATTCATCAGCTCAGTTGAAACCACGCCTAGCATGCTGCTGGCTAAAAGCTGTTAGCATAAGACGTAGCAAACAGGAAGAGAGTACGTCTGATGTTGCCATGTGCAGCTGGGCAGGAAACAGTATACCTTGCTCTGATAGGCTAGTTTGTTAGCCAATCCGAGTCCAGCAAATTCGAATAATGAATATGAACAAGCTGCTGAAGAAGCCTGATGGAAGGAGCTGAATTTTAATGCAGACAGATTGAAAGGGCTGTTAATCAGTGTTTCCTGACGTTTTTTAGATATAAAATGTTTCATATTACTGGTTAATACTTAACCACAAAGTCCTGAAATGTGTATGAAATGGCCTCTTTAACATCAAGAATTATGGCAGCAACTAATATTCATAGTATAAACAAAGTCACTGGTTGTTACATTAATGTCTGAAAATGTTTTATAAATACTGTTCACTGAAATTTAGTCTGCAAGATACTTAGCAGAGAAAATCAATAAATCCTAATGTACTCGTATCGGTTAGTTACCGATACCATGAACTGATACTTAAAATGTGGAAAATGCAATAATTTCACAAAAATTTGTTATTTTTCACTCGTAATTTTAGTTTTGTGGTCATTTTTATTCATATTTATTTTTTTATTAAGTTCACCATTATTTGTTTTAACAAGCAGAGAAGAAAATAAAACCTGTCTTCCGATTTTCTTGTGTGGTTGAAGTATTGACATCAGCAAGTACTCAGATCCAAGTATCGGTATAGTATTTTTTTGAAAAAAATGGTATTGCTGCATCCCTAACAAATTTCCTGTATTTTAGATATAAAATAATGCAAGCCATTTTATGAGCATCTATGGGCATCTGGATGTTTGTGTCTTACTAAATCTTTAATTATTTTTCCCCCCTGAATATTTTTGTCTGTGACCAGTTGGCAAATTCCCAAATATCTACCTCAAAGTAAAGAGAATGGAAGAAATGGAGACACTATGAAGGAGAAGAAGGACAAAACGAATGTAGGTTTAAAAGTTCCAATACCAGACGTGCAAATGTTGGTGGACGGAAAAAAAGAGGAAAATGAAGAGCTTCATTCTCACACCCCAAGGTCTTGGGATCAGCCTAAAAGGTTAGTAAATCAGTAAATTCAGTCCCAACTGTCAAGAGATTTCGTTCAGATCCTTTCATTTTCTGCAGGATTTTATACTTGCTATTTAAAAGCTTGACGCTGGAGAAAGCTTTAGATAATCCAGGAGTGCCCAAATTATGTTCTCAGCAGGGTTAGAGCAGCACAGCAGATTTACCATTGAGTTTAAGAGGTTCCAAGGACGTGACTACTTTCCCAGCTTGTATTTATTGCATTTGTGCCTGCATCCCACTAGGATAAATCATTAATATGCCATGCACCTAAAGCAGCTTTTGTGTGGCTCACTGGCAGATAACGTTTTATTGTTTTGACTTAATATCAGAAACAGAATCCGCACTGCTCAGCACAAATAGTAGGAGACTGAAAAAGTAAAAATTAGCCACTGAATTAATTCTGTCTGCATTTTTGTCATAACTTATCAAACATACATTCATTACATCAATGTCTGGACCAACCATCAGCTGTGGAGTATTTGAGAACGCCTCCTGCTGTGCATTTCAGAGTGCAGCTGACTCGAGCACCGGGCCAATCCCTGGGTATCAGCATCATGGGAGGCAGAGGAATGGGACGAAGACTAAGCAGTGGAGAGATGATGAGGGGCGTCTTCATCAAGCACATCGCCCCCGACAGCCCGGCAGCTCATAATGGCACTCTCAGGATTGGAGACAGGATCCTAGAGGTTTGAGTGCATTTGTGGCCCTGACACGTGTATCAGTGTGTTTGAGGATAGATGTTATTAGACATTTAAAGAAATAGGCAGATTTGTTGGTTTGTGTTCAGTGTGTTCAGGACCGGCCCTGAGCCGCATGGTGCCCTAGGCGAAAAATGATTCTGGCACCCCCTACTGCCTAGAACAGAAACAATGTAACTCAATAACTGGATTACATTGCAAAAAATATTTATTTATACTAAAATGAACAGTAGAGATGATAGATAGATATTTAATTACTACTTATTTTGCTCTTTACATGAGATGAATGGTGTGTCCAACAGTTTGTCCAAAAAAAAAAAAAAAAAAATCGGAGGGCGCCCTAGGCAATTGCCTAGTCTGCCAACACCCAGAACCGGCCCGGAGTGTGTTCAACCTAATATGTGCTTACTTATTTGCTTACTTACTTTTTAATATAAAAAAGCTAAAATTGACGTACTTTTTTATATTCCAACAACATTACAAAATGCAGTAACAGAAAAGCAGCAAAAAAATATGAACAAAACAAACTAAAATATGGTGTACATACAGGGCTGAAACCAAATTGTGGAACAAAAATGTCATCAATCAAAAATATATATTACATCAGATTAAATGATATATAATTATCATTATAAGAATAAATAATTGGTCTGAGCACTATTTCATTATCAGTTTTTAAAGGGTTAAAACATATTAAAGAACAACATACAGGCTCTAAATTCAATTATGTGTTGCATTGTTTATCATCTCTATTTTATTTTTAAAACTCATCATAAATTCAGGAGAATATGATATGATAATGGTAATTACAGAAAACCACCAGAGCTGGGACCACATGCCATTACTTTGAGTATATCATGATTATTGGTGGTAAAGCTGCTGATTTCAGAGAGGCTTTGTTGACAAGAAGGATCAGAGGAAAATAGCCTCACATTATTGAGCTGACAGAAGTGTGGCTGTAACTCGGATAACATTTGTTTTTCACAACTGTGAAACAGCAGAATGGCAGCAGAAGGCACAACACGTTGAACCTTGAGGCAAACAGGCTATAACAGAAGAAGACCATGTCAGGTTCCACTTGCGTCAGCCAAGCAGAGAGAAAAAAAATCATCTGAGGCTGCCATGAGCATAGACTCAACGATACTGAGCAGATGAGAAGTGGAAAACATGTCATGCTGTTGTGCTGTTGTTGAATTGTGTGTACAACCCAGGCAGACAAAAAAAGTGGCCAGTTGTCAGAAAAGTTTCTGTAGTTACTGGATGGAAATCAGTGAATAATTCTACAGTTCAGAACTAATCTTGTTGGTCCAGGACTGTTTATTCTTCATTTGTTTTTAACTGAAATTAAAAACTGTGGTGGCTGCACGGTGGTGCAATGGGTAGCACTTTTGCCTTGCAGTAAGAAGGTCCTGGGTTCAAAACCTGGCTTGGACCTTTCTGCATGGAGTTTGTGTGTTCTTCCTGTGCATGTGTGAGGACTCTGGTTTCCTCCTACAGACCAAAAAGACCAAGTTGTCCCTAGGTGTGAATGGTTGTCTTTCTTTATGTGGCTCTATGATGGAGGTGTAACCCCGCCTCTCATCCAGCACCCCGTGACTTGAGCAGGAATAAGTGGGTACAGATAATAACAGACTGACTGACCAGTAGGACTTTTTAGAGATTTTCTTCCCTGTACTGGCCACATTATAAGTAATAATGTCTGGAGGTTGATCATTTGTTGGTTGGACAGTTAATTAGGACAACTCTTTTATTAGTTTTTTATATAATCTGCATCAGCCTGACCTGAGCATGCAAAGCTACTGAGAAGTAGTTAATATTTATGGAGAGGCATAGAGGTGTTATGCTTGATTGTGGCTTCTTTCATCTATGCACTTTTCAGCTACAAAATTATGTTTAAAGTATTTGTTTTTAAAATGTCCACTAACTGAATTTATATTACAATTTGTTATAATGTCACTTGTCAAAATATATAATGTCAAAATGTCATTTTGTAGTGTTTTTTTTTACTTTTGACTGCAAATATTCATGCACTATACATCGCCATAGAAACTTAGAAAAGTAGGTGTACAGATATTGTACACTACATTGGTCGAAATAGATTATAACTCATCAAAAAACTGAGCTGACAGAGCACTGTAACGCTGACGTATGCAGCTCATTAAATAGGGATTTCCAGACATGTTTAAAATCCCCATAATTTTAATGTCCCATATGGAAAATAGGTTATCTTCGTGCCTACCTGAGGAGCAGGACCTGGGAAAGTTTTGGAAAAATGTGAACTGAAACTGAAATTGATAGGACTAAACAGTGAAAATAAGAAATATATATTGCTTTTTAGCTGCATACAGTAAGGCAGTGAGTTTATTTTAATTATTTTGCTCATTGGACAACTTCAGAAAAAGTTATTTTGTACAGAAATACTAAATACCTTGTTGTGTGTGATAGTAATTAAGATTTTAGAATGGTGAATGTAGTGAAGCAGTTGCAGTTTATGCTTTTGAAAGTGGATAAATTACAGTGAGATTTAACAAGGAATCACAAGTATGTGTACACAAATAGTTTTTCAGGGATTATTGAAACAGATGATGCACCTTTTCAGCCAAAACTAGCAAAACTGAATCGGACATAAACTCAGGTATGTGATGTCGGTGGTTATTTATGTGACATCTAGTTGTGAAAGCTCGGTGCATAATTATAACTCAGCAGTGGATTCAAATGGTGTTCAAAAGGCAATAACATCAGCTGTTCCCATCTCCTGTTCAATCTACTATATAGTTAACACAATGTAGCGAGTGAGTAAATGAAGAAGTGAACATTTCAAACACAGCATATGACTCCTAACCACAGTCAGCCTCAGTGATGTCATCATTAGTGGCCCGTGCAGTTCTTTGCATTGGAAACATTGCTTAAATTATAATTGGTTATTTCTGAGCCTTATTTTAATCACACTCTTGACTATAACAGACCCTACAAATCCATCCATCCATCCATCCATCCATCCATCCATCCATCCATCCATCCATCCATCCATCCATCCATCCATCCATCCATCCATCCATCCATCCATCCATCCATCCATCCATCCATTCATCCATCCATCCATCCATCCATCCATCCATCCATCCATTTTCAGAACCTGATTCTTCCTGTTCAGGGTCACAGGGGGCTGGTTTCTATCTCCAGCAGTCATTAGACACCCTGGACAGGTCACCATTCCATCACAGGGCCACACATAGACAAACAACCACTCACACACACACTTACACCTAGGGACAATTTAGAGACACCCATTAATCCCATGCATGTTTTTGGACTGTGGAAGGAAACTGGAGTCCCCAGAGAAAACCCACACATGCACAGGGAGAACATGCATACTCCCAGTAGAAAGGCCCCAGCCCAGACTCGAACCCAGGACTTTCTTGCTGCAAGGCAGCTGCTCTACCGATTGAATATATGAAGCCCATATTTGTGTTGTTCAAAATTTCAAACATTTGTGGGTATGAATATTTAGATTATATATGTTGGAGCCAAAACCAAGGAAAATACTGGTTGCCCTGATTTGTAAATATTGACACCACACTTGACGCCTGAAAAACCTAAAATGGTTGACATCTAATAAGGCTTGCAAACATGACGCTGTTATATCTGTTGTATTGACCAAGGTGAGTGGTGTGGACCTATCAGATGCCAGCCATGAGCAGGCGGTGGAGGCCATCCGCCGGGCCGGAGATTCCGTGGACCTTGTGGTCCAGTCCGGACAAGACAGATCTCAGGTACTTACTTACTATATAGACACAACCAGTGGACATCACAACTATGTCAAATTAGAATGCTTTTAGGTTTACATACTTTTAACTGTAAAGCATCTGATTTTCTTGATACTGTAGGCAGTTATACAATAATTCTCAACACAAAGGTTAAGCAGAACTTCCAATGTAGCTTTGTATACAGTGGAAAGCCCCATGTGATGTGCATCAATATTTGTAACAGGAAAATATAATGTTCTCTAAACAGATAGGATATTAAATAAAAGTATATTTTTACTGATAATGTGATCAACATTGTATACTCATATCTCACGGTCCTATAGGTTTTTATCTGTCTACTGTACATCTTGTGTTTCACCCACAGTCTCCTAATCCCATCAATCATGAAAGACAATCTCCAGCATCACTGTCCAACTCACACAACAACAAGGTAATGCTGCTCTCCTGCCATGTTGGGTTTCACACAATAGTCATCTGTATTAAAGTGATAAATAAAAGTAACATTAGTTCAGGTCTTGACATCAAAATTCTTTGTATTTTTTTACATTTTTTAAGAAACTGAAACTTTCATTGAACACTTCCCTGTAGAAGTAAATAGTTGTAACTGCTGTGTTTTCTAACTTTTCACTAGAACAAATAAAAAGCTGTGAAGTTTCTTCCCTCTTATTTCTGTTTCCACCCGGTTACTGATATTTGGCAGCATTTGACAGTAGTGAATCATGTGTGTTTTATATACACTACATTATATATAGAGCGATGAGTCATTGACACCTACACAAAAATCCCAAAAGACAGCGAAAGAGGGTTTTCTGAAAGTGTAAGATTTCTGTTTTGGGAGCACTTTGTGTAGAACTATATCTGTTTCCCTGCGTGATCCTAGGAAGCAGAAACTCTCAGCAGTCTGTTCCTTAGTATCTCCCCTGCAAACCCCTTCACTCCCACACCCTTTAAGGTTGGTACATTTTTCTGTGTGTGTGTGTAAGTGTGTGTAGGTTTGTGTTTTACCAAACGTATGCTACATCTTTAAAGCAGCCTTGCATTTACATCAAAACAACTTGCAAGAAAGTAATTAACGTGCATATTTGTAAATAGAACCCCTGCAGTTCAAAGTCCCTTGCAGCTACCTTGCTTGTTATAATTCTTTGTTTTTCTTTTTTTTCCCTGCTTTGATAGAGATGCATAGCTCTAAATAGAGAATTTGATCTTTTGAAGTTATTTTCCAATGTACTTGTAAATTTGCTACATAATAATGCGTGATTACGGCCATCTTTCATGTTATTTTTAGACAACATTAAAACTTTGTTCATTAATTCATCTTGTTCGTCAGTGTTTCCCTCTGCTTCATCAAGCACACTGAACGCGCCTCGAGGGTCATCCAACTCATGCCTGAAGGACCCCTGAGGCATCTCAAACTCTGCCTTTTCAATAATGCAAAAACTTCTCCCCAAGGCACCTTCGCCAATATCCGACAGAATGGATTGGAGAAGCCCCGTAAATGTCACAACCCCAGTAACACAGAGAGTTGAAGAAGAAGATGACACCAGCAGGAGTAAGTCTGCATCATAAAGACGTCACAGAGACATAAATAGTCCAGGAGGGATGCGAAACTTTGCACATACGCATTCATGAAAAGAAAATAAGCTGACATTGATCCTCATAAAATGTCATGGAGCTCATAGATGTTAATTTTTACAGTTTGGAACATTATCTTAAACTGTTTTCATGACATTTACAAGCAGATCCAGCTGGACAGTACAATGAATTTGTTTTGGAAGCTTCGTAAGTAAATGACATGACCTGGAACTATCTAAGCAGCAGCCGTAATAACAGCTGGTCAAATTTTTTAAATGCTAAGGAAACAAGTCTCAGTGCTCCCTTTATCATCTCATGCGTAAAAAAACATTGGACCATTATATCCATAAAGAAAGAAAATAATAATTGAAGGTGTAAAAATTGGTTGATTTTTAAAAATAGCTTTCGACAACCAGCATTGACTGTGGCCAGGGCCCAGGATGTTTTCTAGACCAACATAAAGCTCTGAGTAAATGTAGTGAAATAGTTTGAGCAATGAATAATAGATTTAAACAGACTATATTTTAAAGCATGTTCTTGAAGTACAGTCACCATATAATGAATAGATTTTAAATTTTAAAGCCAACACAGGCTTTAGGTTCTTGGTGTCCTGACTACATCTTTGCTCTATCTGAGTCATTGCACTCTTATCTCTTGTTTGACTGAGTGCTTTCTATGGTGTTATGAGATACAAAAAAAAACACAGTTCTCGTGTTAAATGTATCAGGACGTAATAAAAATTATCTGGTCTTTACCAAATTAAAAAAAAATTGAATTTAATCTCAACTGCATAGAAACACACAACAGATTCCCTCATGTTATTGCTCAGTTAATGAAAAAAGCCTGAACAGAAGCCAAAACAGAAATGCTGCAGGTGGAGAAACTAAAGCTACTGTACCTGTGTTACTTTCTGGGGAAAGTAAAGTAGCAGCCAAGTACTGATGATTTTGGCTTTGGCATTTTGGCAGTTTGTTGCTCTGGTGCATACAGGTATGTGTTAAAATAACAACAGTAAGGAAAGTCATTTGTGGTAAACTGTAAGGAAGCAGTTTTGCAGCCTATCAATCTAGAGAGAGTTATGTGGCCAGTTACAGTTAGAAAGACTTTTTAAAAGTAAAACATGTAAAACAGTTGCCAGTCTTCCTTGGGGTGGATTTACCAGCAAATTCATCCCAATTTCTTGACTGTGCAATGCTTGGAGAAATAGCAAAAAAACCCAAGAGCTTTGTCTTATAGTATGCAGAACCAGTAAATGTTGCATTCATGACAGAACAATTAGAAACTGATAGATCAAGTCTGGTTTTTTTTAAAGGGTTGCAAGAGGAATCCTTCTCTCTCTACAAATAATATGACCTCGGTGTGCATTGTTTTTTGAACAGATGAGCCCAAAGTAGATATTTTTGATCATAATGCACAGCACCATATATCACAAAAAACAAATCTAGTTTATCAGTACAATCAACTTATGCTATAGCTAAGCATGATGGTGGAGGAGTGATGATTTGAACTTGTTATGTAGCCACATGACATGGATACATTGCAGTCATGTAAGTCTGTTTCTTTCTGTTCAGTGTCATGTGTATATAAAAACAACTAAGTCATTGTACGCAGGTACACATCAAAAAGTATTCCAAACTTATATCCACATGCACATAAACAAATATACTTCAGCACACATACACACAGTACAGTTATACTGTACACTATAAATGTGCAATGAACAAAAACACTGACGTTGTCCTCCTTCCCCAGTGCAAGTATTCTATCCCTCCAAGGCAAAATGCTGCAACACATATACACATATTGTCTTGTAGGGTGTAGTGCTTTTCCACATGTCTCCCAGTGTCAGTCATTAAGTGCAGTAAACCACACTTTTTGGCTGAGCCATTTTATTCTCTCTCTAACAGCCTCCCGTTTGTTAACACTCTTACTCCTAGAAAAGATGCTTCAGCGCTATGGCAGCCTGTCAGGCAAGCTCCACATGATTGAGCTGGAGAAAGACCCTGCAGCTCACGGTCTGGGAATCAGCCTTGCAGGCAACAAGGAAGGCTCCAGGGCTCGCATAAGTGTCTACGTGGCAGATATAGACCCACTTGGGCCTGCGGGGCTGGATGGGAGGATACAAGTTGGAGACGAACTACTTGAGGTAAGATCCAGTGGAAAAGGGAGCAAAGATTGGTTGAGATAAATCACCGGAACCTTGGTAAGGTTCAGAGTGAAAAACTGTACTGAAAGTGTGAATGAGCATTACAAAGCATTACTATCTGTGCCAAGAGGAGATTTATTATAGAAATTACTATTGTGAAAGTAACTGGTGCAAGGTTTTAAAAAGAACAAGCTAGAAATTAAAGAATTTAGAAACCTTGAGGCAAGGTGTGAGGAAGGACAAAATGGTGACAGAAATAAATGTATTGAATATAGAAAGGAACTTCTGAAAAAGGCCTTTTAAAGTACTTCAGTAGAAGCCTATTTTTGTTGAAGGAGAAAGTACATGTCATTATTCCCCTTTTAGATTAATGGTCAGATCCTGTATGGCAGGAGTCACCAAAATGCATCAACCATCATCAATAATGCTCCGTCTAAAGTCAAGATTATTCTTATCAGGTAAAATTAAAACTCTTTTTGTGACATTCACATAATCTAAGATTTTTTTGGGGGGGGTTTACTGAAAATTAATCAAGGTTTTAATAAGTGTGATTTTAGTAGAAATAAAACAGGTCAAATTGTGAGAAGAACCAGCAGAGACTGTGAGGACATGGTGGATTCTCAGTCAGATACTGCAGCGGGTGAAGGATTATCCAGAGGCATCGAGCATGTCATCCTACCTCAGGTGTGGTACTCTTTCTGCTGCTGTACCCTCTTGTTTTATTTTTGTCTCACCTCTCACTCATGTCGGAACTAAAGTTGTATAAGTCACGTCTCTCTTCAGGATCATGTAGGTCTGGGACTTTGCCTTGGTGAGGACGAGTCAAATAGAGGAGTGGTGGTCAGGTCCCTGATGGACCACGGCACAGCTAGTAAGGTGGGACTTCTTCACAAGTATTGGCATCATGCTCTTTAATATCTTGACCTATAGCATTAACAGATTGTTCATTTGGTAATTTGATTACTTCCAACTCTATATCTGCCATCTAAGTTCCCTTTTTTATTATTTATCATTCAGAGTTCCATTAATATTACATGCATTCATAGTTGTTATGGATGTTTAAACAACATCTTACATGTATGCCAGGTCTAACCTGGCTTATTTATCTTCTGCTCATTCTATTTTTAGCCACTCTTTCTACCAAAATTAATCCTGCTTACTGACAGTGAAGGCTTTTGTAAAGAAAATATGGAACCATGAGATCATTATGAAACTGTGGAGTTTGTTCAATAAGAGCTTTATTTGAAAGGATTTAAACTTTTAATTATTTTCCATTCTGTTTAACAGGGAACTTGTTTGATTTTATTTCAATTCTACCTTTATTTAACCAATAAGTCACATTGAAATTAAAATCTCTTGAAAGAGAGACCTGGCCAGGGTAGCAGCCATCCAAAAACATGTACAGATGGATAAACAGATCAAGTTTTTAAAAAAACAAAAATTTGACAAGAAAGACAATGACATTCCTCCCTCACTACATATTTTATGATACTCAAAAAAATCTTTAAAATAAATTAATGTTTTTAAAGAGCCCCTTTCATTAAAAACGTTTTTTCTGAGGTTTCTGTTGAATATTTTAGCTCCACAGGTGTTCTTACCTTCATAGTGGGTGTGAAAACAGGTCAACAACTTCTCTTTCAGTTTTTGTCTCTCAAACTACGCAGGTGGTGAGTTTGAACGACCTGTATATGTTTCGTCACAACTCCTTTATTCATTAGTATTCATCAGCTCCCGCAGTTGAAAACACGCCTAGCATGTGGCTGGCTAAAAGCTGTTAGCATAAACTTGTATCAAACCGGAAGAGACTACTTGTGCTGTTGCCATGCGCAACAGGGCAGGAAACAGTATACCTTGCTCTCATAGGCTAGTTTCTTAGCCAATCTGAGTCCAGCAAATTCGAATAATGAATATTAATGAGTTGCTGCCTGAAGCCTGACGAAACCAGACAAATCTCTACGCAGATAGATTGAAAGGTCTGTTAATCAGTGTTTCCTAATGTTTTTTAGATATAAAATGTTTCACATTACTGGTTAATACTTAAGAAATAACTACAAAGTCATGAAATTTGTGTGAAATGGCCTCTTTAATTTAAGAAACCTTTGAAGATCATTTCAAGACAGTGGTGCATGGTAGGAAAATCCTGTCTTGCTAATTTTTTAAAAATCTCATGGAACATCAGAAACAATCACTTTGAGGCATGCAAATGGCACCTGCTAAAGTTGACAGAGAGTAGTACGCTCAGGTAGTCTGGGAATTTTTCCAAGAAAGCATTCTAAAGGAACATACCCCAATGCTGTTTTTAACAGATGGCCAACTGAGTCATACTGTAGAAAAGGCAGTGGTGAGCGAGAGATTTTGCAATAAAATATAGAGAAGCATGATACACTGAACCAAGGCTCCTTAAAGTGGAAGACTTTTTTTAATAAAAACAATATAATTAATTTTGTTTTCTACTGGATTGAAAATTCACAGTGTCACAAAAAATTTGCACTTAACAAACAGCCTTGTGGAATTCCAAAATCAGCTTTAGTTATGAAAAAATATTATTTTCAGAAGCACAAACACTTCAGTCTACATATGATGGCATGAAATATAGAATTATATATGTAAATAAATTGCATAGAATCTCCACAAAATTATCTTTTTACTTTATAAGAAAGGTAGAACATGAATAATGCAGGTTTTTTCAGCGCAGAGATTTTAGATATTCTCATTCCTTTTTTTACTCATTAAGCCTCAGTGGATTGATTGGCAATTATGTATTTATCAGAATAAGTCCTGATAGGCATCACATTTGTGTAAAGTGTCCTTGATTGTGACCTCTGATGTAATAGTTCTAGTGTGTTTATGGAAATATTTAAACCTGCAATAACTCCCACAGGGGTTCCCATTTTGTAAAACAGCATTCTCGTGTGTTAGTAATATTTCATATATGGCTTGAGTATATGTATGTACAATAGGTCCAGAGGGTGTGTTTTTTTTAATGTTATTTAAGCCCACACTTTTCTTCCTAATCTACGTTTTAAATGATTTTCCTTTATGTAGGATGGAAAAATAAAAGTTGGAGACCAGATTGTAGCTGTGGGTGATGAACCTGTGGCTGGACTCTCAGTGGAAAAGGTTCAAAAACACACTCTCTTGCCTACAAACACATGCACACAAATACTGCTCAATATCCTCTTCAAGGTCAAGTTGATTTTAATGATTTTTGACTTGCCTGTCCGCTTTATATTCAGGTGTCCAGTTTGATTCTCAAACAACGGGTCACTGTCAAGCTCTCCATCAGTTGTTCCAAGATTCGCCCTGTCTCTTCTTCTCTTCCTCTCCCCTCATCATTTTCCTGCACCACCTCTCTTCCGACTGCTTCATCTAAAATCCTTCAGGTCACCCCCACTCCCTCTTCATCTCTTGATACTGCACAGACCTCTCCAGAGGAGCATTCTGATTGTCAATCTCCCCCTCCAACATCTTCTGATCCTGGGAGCTGCTCAATTGTTGCTGGAAGGGAAACTACAATAGAGATTTTTAAAGGAAACATTGGCCTGGGCCTCAGTATCGTAGGAGGATGTGACACTCTGCTGGTATGAACAGACAGCTGGTATCTGAAATCAACACTTCAATTAACCTTTATAGTCAAGGATCATGTCTTATTATTTATACAAATTGTGCTTTATCATCTAAGCTAGGAAGTAATGTGTGTAATCAAATTTTTATTTATCCTCGATAAATCAAAATAATTCAGCCTTACAGCAGCCAATTAGACCAAACAGATGTGCACATATTTTCCTATTGTCATTCTGTTTTCTGTAATGATGAATGATTTCTCATTTTTACACCAGGGGGCAGTAATAATCCATGAAGTGAATGATGGGGGAGCAGCACAGAGAGATGGAAGGCTGCAGGCTGGTGACCAAATATTAGAGGTATGACAGGTACAAACACATTAAAGCACACAAACACAACAACAAGTTTTATAACACAGTTATATAAAAACTTTTAAGACTTTTTTTTTGGTATCTGCAAATTGTTCAGACTTTGTTCCCAGTTCCATTTTTTATTTTGTTTACTTCTGTTCTTTTTTTAAATTCTACTTTTTTCCAAAGTCCAGCATCAGATTTATCTTTCTGATTACCATAATAAGATTTAAAATTGTTTCCTTAAACAACTTTAGCCTGTTTACCTCTTTAGGTGAATGATATAGACCTGCGGCAGGCCACACACGATGAGGCCATCGCTGTGCTGCGGCTCACCACACAGCGTGTCCGGCTGTGTGTCTTTAGGCACCAGGAGGCCTACAGGGAGGAGGACCTGTGGGATGTCTTCAGTCTGGAGCTTCTACCTCGTCCTGGAGAGGGGCTGGGATTCATCACTGTGGGGAAGAGGTGATATTGAGTCACTCATACGAAAGTCATTATGCTCACAGCAGGAAAGCGTGCAGCTCTGAATACATATTTTTGAATACCGTGCTTGGTAGGTTCTGTCTACAAATTATTAATATACACATGTGTAAATGAAGAAATGAAACTATTACCTCAGTAGAAGTGTGTTCCCTCAGGGTAGCTGGAGCCTCTCCTGACTCAGTGTGAGATCTTAATCAAAGTGTAGGAAGGACTAACGTTCCAGGAAAAGTTAAAACAACTGAAAGTCTCAATCATGTTCAAGCTGCTACACTCTCTGTAAAGGAAAACATGTTTGTGTATTATAAGGCAGCAGATTGTACCAAGATTTGTAAATAAGCCATGCAGTTTTATACCTGATTAGCTCAGCAAACCTTAGAATTTATTTTTTTAAAGCATTTTTCCAAAAATCCTGTGTTATTAATTATTCTTATAGCTCTATTTTTCAGTTTAAGCAGAGGATTTCAGAGATGTCATATATCTATTAACCCAAATCTCTACACAAAATTTCATCATGAATAAAGTGTGTGAAGAGTTTTTTTTTAATTCACAGAGAACTTTGATCTACTCAAAATAGAAATACGTCTTGCTTTGAAATAATTGTGTGGTTTCCAGCAAGTTTTGGGACATATTACACCCAGAAATTTTATATTTAATACTTATATTATTTGATCATTGACTTTCACATTTGCATTTTACGTGCATATTTTCAAAATACAGTGGTCGACGGTTATATGCACAACACGCTTATATGCACAAAACTGCTGGGCAAGTTTCTGTGTCATAGAGAATCCATACGCTTATATGCACAGCTCCGATATATTCACAAACCATTTGGAGGTATCATACATACAACTCACTAAATCTCACTGTTTCTCACTAGTTACTTGACTGTAAACCTCCGCTGGTGTTCTCACACACACTCTCGCTGTTTGGTGGCTGGAACTAGACTGCTCTGGCGTTTACGCACGTGTTTCTGGCGCGTCTGCCTGAAGCTGTCAGATGGTCACCAAAAAATAATCACTGACTTCTTCAGTGGAAAATAGTGTCAAATGTAAAATTTGTTCTAGTTTTATTACCCGATCATGAGTTCTTAATATCTGAGCAAACCGTTCTGTTCTGTTACTAACTGTACCTTAATCGGTGTCGTTACCGTCGCGTCTATGCGCGCACGTATCAGGCGCATCTGTTTACTTACAGTGTCATAGTGGATCTGCTCTATGAGTATATAACTCCCTCTGTTTGAGAGTTTTATTCTCCTAATATTTTGTAATTGTGTTATTACATCATTTCTGATTATCTGCTACCCGTGTTTACAGTCCAAATGACCACCAACGGATACACACAACACTTATATGCACAAAACTGCTGGGCAACGAGGTCGTGCATATAACCGTCAACCACTTTATCTTTAATTTAGATTTTTTAGACTATATGTTGAATTGTTTCTATTAAACTACCAATCTATTTTATAGTATCTTTCACCCCCTGCAAGTTAGAATATTTGTGTTGTCTGAAAATGACAGAAATTGCTTTATTTTTTTAGAATTTACACATGTCACTTACATACAATGTAAATAGTTTTGTTCTCAGTACTGACCCCTGCGGAACCCCACAAGTAATGTCCAAACATTGTGATGTTTTATGGTAAGAACTGATTGAGTTTGGATGATACTTTGTGTTGGAGAAATGGTTCTTTATTCATTGTTCTGTTAGTGTATGGGATGGTTGTATATCTGACATTCCATGACTGTTCTCTATGGGGTTAATGTTGCCTCTTTAGAGATCGAACATCCTGAGCAGTGTCTGCATTATATTGGGCTGATGTGCTCATTTAAATGATTGTCCTTTCCTTTTAACATTCTTCTTTTTAATAGAATAAATGTCAATAAAATACATTTTAACTTTTGGATAAAACTAAAATCCCTGGAAAGTCTATTGTACTAAATGTATGGCACACAGTCCTTTGACTAAGAAGGCTTTTGTAAACTTGTGGTCCAGAAGTTACATTTATAGAGATTAATATTTATTGAGGTCTTGCTCTATAGTAATAACTGTAACTCTAGTAATATTCATGCAATCTTGCTGACAAATGAACTACCACAGGACGCATAATTCTTAAAGAGTTTAGGTTTGTTGCAATTTTTCACAATTAGGTTTGACTTTGTAGGAAATAGCAGCCTTGCAGGTTGCAGAAAAAAGCCTGGATCAGCAGTTTTTGACCCAAGTTCTCTTCGAACAGCAATGACACGGGCATATTTGTGTCGGAAATCATCAGAGGAGGTGTAGCAAATTCAGATGGCAGGTTGATGCAGGGTGACCAGATTCTGTCAATCAATGGGGAGGATGTTCGTGCAGCGTCTCAGGAGCATGCACAGAAGCTCCTGCAGGTCTGACCCATTCACGCATCGATTCTTACATACTGTATTATAAGCTTGTTTTATGCATTTGCTTGCATGCTTCATTTGCATCATCTATGTTCCTTGACTCTCAGAGTTGCACTGGAGCAGTTCACCTGGAAGTTGCTCGTTTTAAAGCTGGCTTGCAGTACTCCCACAGGTGTCAGGTAAACTTTTTTTTTATTATTATTATTTATTTATTTTTGAGGGGAGGGTTAAAATGCAAGCGTTTAAAAGTCACGCCTTTTGTGCCTTAATCAGGTTACATTTATTTATAGTTCATGTTTTAAATCTTGTAACAATTTTAACAATATCATTTTTATAATTTAGGAATATTTTAAGTTGTGTTTTATCCAGAGCGAAGACTCGAACTGTTCCACTCCGACACCCCTAAGTGGATGTGATGCATCGTGTAGCCACGTGAGGGAGACAGATGACGGAACAGGAAGCGACAGTAAGTTCTTTAGATGTGAAATATGAGTGAACATAAAACATGCAGCATATGAATCATTTTTAATCATCATATGAAAACTCCAAGTTCAAAGTTTTCTCATTTTTCATGTCTTTTTCATCTCCTTTATGTATTCTAATGCTTCAAGACCCTGATGTCAGAAAAGTAATAATACAAAAGGTAATTGAATTTTAATTATTTGTTCCCAGCTAGTGTTTTTATAGAAACAATGCTTACATTTCTTGTTATTTTACTTTAAAAGGCAGAATTTTAAAAATAACCTACTTACTCCATTAAAAAGCAGGTTAATTCAGATATTTCCCAACATGTCTTTATTATGTTTGGTATCATTAAAGAGTCCATGTGACAGTCTAGGCATCACTTTGGATGGAGGACTTGGCAGTCCCCATGGCAACGTGCCTCTTTTTATTGCTACCATGGATACCAATGGACTGGCTGCCAAAACACAGAAATTACAGGTGAGCAATAGCCACATATGTATTTGTATTTCAACAAACACATACATCTAATCTCTGGTCCTTCAAGTTTTTTAAGATTTGGAATAAGATTTTTAGGTTTTTTTTTTTTTGAAGTAGAGGAAGAATATTTTCAAACAATGTTTTTGTAAGTGGAGGCTGCCTATTTTAAATATAATCCGGGTAAAAAGAAGGCACCTTTTTCTGTTCTAGGGTTAGTAATAATGTCGTAATAATAGTAATAATGATCTGATCTAACAGGTTCTGAAATTGTTCAAACTAAACCTCAACAGACTTCATCATGTCATTATTTACTGAAGCAAAAATGAAACCAAAATGGAAAAGCTGTGTGTAAAAAACTAAATCCACCCCATTATCCAACAGCTGTTAAAACCATCTTTAGCATCTTTTTTTTCTGTGTGACACTTTATCAGTGTCTTCCGTCACTGTAGAGGAAATTTGTCTCACCATTGGTACCATTTTTTGTACAGTTTTTTTAAAGGTACAGTAAGACTCAGACCTTGTCGTCAAATCCGAGTCCCACAGTTCATGTATAAAAAAAAAAAATGCCAGCTCTCAACGCCCCCCTCCCTGATGTTTCTGCAGGGTTGTCAGTTCCAATGTTGCTCCTCATTTACTTTTATTTGTATTTGTTCAATTTTTGGAAATATCTGAAGGTCTATTTGTTCAGCGTTGAGTTTCCCTAAGTACGTTTGAACGCCCCATCACATGCAGCTCGGCTGCTCAGTTGGAAGGATGTGGTGGTT
The DNA here is from genome assembly GCA_006937955.1 of Pachypanchax playfairii. Taxonomy (NCBI): domain Eukaryota; kingdom Metazoa; phylum Chordata; class Actinopteri; order Cyprinodontiformes; family Aplocheilidae; genus Pachypanchax; species Pachypanchax playfairii. The sequence goes on from SSNP01000061.1 coordinate 2,789,067, forward strand.
TCTTACTTTCTGCTCCTGCTCATTGTGGAATTCCAGCCTGCTTGTGTTGAAGACTTGGCAGCCTTGCAGAACCAGGAAGTCTGGACATTTAATTAATGATTAAGGTCCGGGCTAGCTTTTTTAAAGTGACAGAAACTAGTGACCACCCAGCCAACTAAGATCGATATCTGTTACAGTGTGACTTTATTTTCAACATTGGGGGGACATTAGACTGTTGTGTGAGTATTTACCTGTAAAATTCTTACTGTACCTTTATGGTCCCACCACAGCACTTCAGTCAGGTTTAGGTTTTCACTTTGAACAGGCCATTGCAACAAATGATTCTTGTTTTCTGCTTTTGCTTTTCAAGTAAAGACAGGAGGAACTATGAACTATAACTGCCTGAACTGGATTTTTGGGCAATAGAAACAGCAATGAGGCCATTTCACTCCTGGTCAGTCAGTTTGCCTGCAGTAACGTCGCTCCAGCAGCTCCATTCATGACCCAATGTGTCAAGAAGTCTAATCAGCAGTTTTCAATGCAGGTTTTTGTAAAAGATGGGATTTACAGACCAAAAGGCTTGACAAGTTTTGACAAGTTTCTAACAACGTCATAGCAGTTGTGTCCCAAGCTCACCGTCAGGTTCAACCTCCTGAGTCATGGCCTTTACCAATCACACACCTGAGTCTCATCAGATTCATTAGAGAATTTTCAAAAGGTTAATTTACTGCTTCGGGACACACACATATCCTTACAGTACTTCACAGATTGTTAAGACACCTGCTCTAATTTTTATTTATAAGTGAATACACCTGACACGTCTGAAGGAACTCCTAAGGAAGGAGTAAAGCATGAGGATGATCTCATCAGCTTTAAGGTTGAGCTGTCCAGTTTAAAAAGCAAAAGACATTTGGCACTTAGCAAATAAATGAAGGTGTACTGTGAATGACAGGGTCTCTCACCTTTACCCCCCTGACTGAGTCTCTGATTGAGTTCTTGGGTTTTGTTTTTTGCAGTTTCTCTCAGCATTTCATACAAGTTCTTTCTAGTGTGTCTTATAATAATTTTCTAGTTTATGGGGCAGCAACTTTCCTGATGACAGTCCTTAATGTCATTGTGTTACATGCACCATGCTCCAGACTAGCAACATCTCAAAATTCCTGCTTTTATAAAGCTGATCATATTTGGTGGTAATCAGTTGATCAATACATTTGATTAGCTGCATCTGGCTGCTGACACATTAAGGCTGGACTTAGTTTTTCTACACTTTGCTTTTCCTTTTTTTTCATTTAACAAATATGATATGAAAAACCTAAAAACTGAAATATGTAATTGGTTTATATAATGAAATCATAGTTATTGTTGTGTTCTGCTTGTCTTATAAAGAAGTATAAACACAATAAATTAAATGTCCTACTCTAATTTAGGCTGAAATGAAAATTTAAGATACAGTAGTTTTAGGTTAGATTCCAATATATTTTAATGGATTTTCCTCAATAGCACAAGTAAAAGTCTGAGTGTATCTCTGTGTGTGGGATTCAGACAGGAGACAGGATTCTCAGCATCAATGATGTGTCCACTGAGGGAATGACTCATGACCATGCTGGAGCCCTGCTGAAGAACACCGCTGGACCCATCACTCTGCAGGTAGTGCCACAGCCAGACATACAGTAGTCAGAGTATAATGACCATCAGGCAGAATCTCTCCATGTGATAGTGTCAGCAAAAATGTTTCTTCTATGCTGTCAAGGTAAAGACAATGATGCCTCATAGCCTGCTTACTTCAGGTTGTTTTGAGAACTCCTCACGATGCTGCTGTGCATAAAAAACAAGTTTGGTAAAACTCTTCCTACAGGAAGAGAGTGCATAGTTCTAAGAGAAAAAAGTGGTTGTACTTCGGTTTTAGAAAGTATTTTGCATTTTAGAACTTAACATGATACTAAATAACAAATCAAATGTCTTCCTGATGGAAGAGAAAAGACAGGCTCAAGGTGTCCACAGTTTTCCTGCAGAAGTGAACATGTCAAAACATGCTGTGTGTTTGTATGTGTGTGGCCAGGTGACAGCAGGTCTTGATGGATGTATCACACTGGATCCCAGCGGTGAGGATGGCAGGTCGTCAGGCCTAACAAGCAGCTTGACCTGCTCTCACAACAACTTCTGGTAGGAACCTTTCTATGCACCTGTTTAACTTCCTGGTTTGAACCTGTTTTTTCTATTAAAAAGTTTGGAGCAATGATGTAACATGAACAAAAGCATTTGTGACTGTTCATTGTTCTGCATTCTGATCCTCACAGTCCCCGCATGTATAGGACTATCACTCTGGAGAGGGGCTCAATAGGTCTGGGATTCAGTATTGTAGGAGGGTTTGGTAGTCCTCATGGAGATCTGCCAATCTATGTCAAAACTATTTTCAATAAGGTGAGGTAACACCTTTCAATCCAGCTGTTGTCAGTGCATGATTTTATTTTTGTGTATCTTTGTGAGACTTGTTTACTTAAAGCGTCTCGGTAAAATATAAAAAGATAACAATGAAAATGTTAATGCCAAATGTATCATGTTATACATCTTTTTTCTAAGATTTCTATGTCTTTCAAAGAATTTGTACTTTCTCCAAATGCCTGTAGAAGCAAATCCTAGATGGCTCTTCTGCCCTCTGGTGGAGTATTTTAATACTACAAGTGTAAAGTGCCAATTGTATTATTATTATTTTTGTTATGTAGTTGCATAATAAATTATAGTACATCATTATATTGTATTGTATAATCCATGAAATTGTTTAAACAAAAAATAATAATTTCTGAATAAATTTGTGTAGATTCTCAGTCATCCAGAACATGTTAATCCCAAAAAATTTAAAAAGGATAACTTGACATCTTCTCTTGAAATCGTTTCACTTTTCATCCAAAAGGCAGAACTGAAGAAGCCCTTTAATTGAAAGTAGAAATTTTTTTCAATTGATGAAACTGAAGTCCAGTTACCCTTTTTCACATTTTTTGGGACTTTTCTAAGTATTATTTCATGTACAGTATCTTACTTTAACGGGTAAAGCTGCTGATGGTTATAACAGCTGGTCAAATCAATCGGCAAAGAATAAGTCTTAGTTTTAAACAACTGTTCCAACCTAAAACTATTACTTTGACGTATCTACTCAGTGAAAAGTCAATGACATTTCTGTAGAAAGTTGATGCCAGTGTGATGTCTGGATGTTGATGTTGGACAGACTGAGCAGATATAATGTTTAGAACAAAGTTTCATGAGGAAGCAGAGCAGCAAGCAGAAGCAACAGGCAGCCAAGACTCCTGATGTTACCGACATGGTTCATTTTAAGGGAGTGTGTGTAAAACAACCTGAGTCCATACACTAACAACTCCGACCCCTCCTTTCCACTGAACACGCAACAGACGCGTTACATTAGTGACGCGTAATACGTGGCTGATAGCCGCCATTAAAGTCAATGAGACAGTTCCCACTGTGCGTGAAGCGGCGTACATAAGACGCGTCTCAGAAGCGTAGTGTCGCGGGCATTACGTTGCAGCTCTATTTTTTACACAATATTCTTCTAAAACACATCAAGCTCAGCCGTTTAGTTTGGACCAGACAGGAAATCAGGCGTTTTTGAACAATAAAATACCCGGAATTTTCAAAATAAAAGCAAACGTGCAGATTTTTGTTTGCGAGACTTCCAGAAAGTACAGTACCTGTGACGGGTTTGAAGTCTGTGTGAAAATAAGCCACAAACCTTCTGGATACATGTTGGCGTCTTTCTCCCTGACTTGTACAGATGAAATCACATCTCCAGGGACCAGCTGGATTTAGTGTGATATGTGTGTGAATCGCTTCCGGTGGGAAGGGACACGCGGCTGATTGCGCGAGCAAAATGCTACATGCTGCTGACGCGTTCAGTGGATAGGTGGAGTAAAAGATAATTCAAATGGGCACAGGCACAGGGACGGTCCAGGATCTGATTAACACTGGGGACTGAACAGACAGACTGGTAACAGGTAACAGAGCACAAGACATTCCACTGGCGCGTGTGTTGCATGAGAAGGGTCCGGGATTAAAACATGATTACAGGAGAGAGTGAGACTGAATGGTGCAAGCACAAACATGATAACCAGACTAAACTGGAACGGCGGCATGGACGGGGATGGTACATGACAGTCGGGCTTGTTTATTATATAATATAGTTTCAGGTGACATTTTTGGATTTATCTGTGTCCTCTGTTTAGTGACAATGATTTGCAAAGTTAATTCTGAGCTCACCTGGTTACAGTATTCTTATCAGTTAACTTGTGAGATCAGTCGTGGAATAGATCACCTGAAGGCTTAACCGTTCTGTTCTTCATGTCACAGTCAGAATTTCTCATACTGTCAGAACATTTGAACAAAATATACAAATCTGTAGCTGTTTGTAACATATTCTCACTCTAAACCTTAGCTTGTGTTAAATGATGTTAATATTTCCAACCCCTCACCTGTCACCATGCAATCAGCTGACTGTAGAATATTATTAAATCTGTGTTACATTTTATTCTTTTAACTTTGAATGTGTTTCTGGTATTAAATTCTGTATTTGTTTTTGTTATTGAAAATCTAATATTTATCTCTTACATCTTAAAAATATTCAGCCAACATCCAACATTTCTGCAAGATGGTTTTGTTCACATATTGAACACATCATATGACATCAGACTGGTGGAAATGGTTAGTGATCTCTGGTCTTTCTGACTTCTGTGGCTCTGCAGGGGGCCGCTGTAGAAGATGGCAGGCTGAAACGTGGCGATCAGATCATTGCTGTGAATGGACACTGCCTGGAAGGTGTGACTCATGCGGAAGCTGTGGATATCCTGAAAAAGACCAAAGGAACGGTAGTCCTCACTGTGCTCTCCTGAGACAAGGACCACTGTGTCCTATTTGAAGGCTGTCTTACTAAAATAACTGTGGATTTAGCTGTCTATAGTTGAACTGCTTCACACAGGGCTGAGGAGACAAACAAGAGCAGTATTGAACATATCCGAAAAAAGAAATGTAGCTATTTTTAGTTTAAGGAAGTACCTGAAACTGCAAACAGAGCTTAAATAGTTTGTGTCTAGATCATTTTCTCATGATAAAGGAATATTTTGGCCATTTTGATGTGTGTTTCTGTGTAAAAACTATAAATATGAGCCAAAAACTAGTTCAATCCAGCCAAGACCAAAGTGTACTGCTGCCATTTTGTAATTGCTCAGAATTTCATAGAGATTTATCTGTTATTTTCTTCACTCTGCTATCATTTCTGCATCCCACATTTATATGCTTGAATTTGTGTGATCGTGTGAAAGTGTAAATAACACCAGCAACATCGGATCCATCCAAGAGGTCATTTCCAGCAGAAATGTTCAAAGATTCAAATACTGCAGCTGAAACAGCCATGTAATGTGAAATGGACAGTACTATGAAATTTCACTTGCATGAACTGCTGTGAACATATCTGAAAGTTCTAAATGACTTGTTGAAATGGCCCCATTTCCTAAAAAGATTGGATGATGTTTTTTTTAAACACAGGAAGTGCTCTGATTTGCTGCTGGTGGTGGAATTTAACCTTTCAAACATCTATAGAATTCCATGTGATTAATCAAGAAATGTAAAAGTGTTGAAGGTATAAAAGTTAGATGGAGGTGTTTGTATGAACAGCCTTGAAACCTTAGAGAGTTTGGTCATATAAGATGGCAGGAAAATACTTTGGTCTTAGCTGTTACTAGCTATTAGTTCTTCAGTTCTGTCAGCCTTAAAGGTATACGATGTAGAAAATAATGGCTTTTTTTTCCACCACCAGGTGACAGTAATGAGCAAAATCACAACCCTGTCAGTTCCACTACCCACCACAGGGTGGCAGAAACGAGTATTATTCCTCACTCTGTCACACAGAGCTCCTCTGAATGAGCCTTCGGCAGCAGATCAAGAGCTCAGCCAAAAACTGGCTTATACTCACTCTACTGGTGGAAAAAAGTACCACAAGTTTGCAGGACTGTCAAAAAATTAACTTTTTAAAGTAAAAATAAATTACATATGGATTTATGACTCTCTAATTATGTTATTACTAGGGCTGGGACTCGATTAAAAATTTTAATCTAATTAATTAGAGGCTTTGTAATTAATTAATCAAAATTAATCGCATTTTAATCGCATATAAATATTTGACCAGAGAACAGTGAGAATTTTTTTCAAACGGATTTTTAGTAGCTATACCATTGAATCATGACTGAATACACATAAGCTTAAGCAACAAAATATTGTTTATTTTTGTTCAACCAAGTCCAACAGACCAGTGGATTAAGTAGAAAATGTCTACACTTGTACTTGGAGTCGGGCTAACGTCCACGCTAGCTGCTATATGTTTAACATTGAGGTGATATTTCAGGCCCGATGTGCTGCGGTGATGTGCAAATTCCTTGCTGCATAGCTTGCACACACACATGCTCTTATCCACGCTTCCATCCAGTCATTTTTTATAACAAAACTTCCCATCCACGGGGCCAATCAAAGCGGTCGCTTCTTCATTCATGTTCACTGTGGTTTGTTGTTGTCCTAAATAATGAACGCTGGTAGGTGCGCCAGTATAATCGGTCCGCTGAAACTCAGGAGAGATGTTCTGCGGTGCTTAAATAAGTGCGATTAAAATGCGTTAAAAAAAATTATCGCGTTATTTTTCTGTAATTAATTAATCTTAATTAACGCGTTAAAGTCCCGGCCCTAGTTATTACTTTATTTTCAAAAAGCATAATATTGAAAATTCTACATATTATGCCTTTAAACTCTATTTTTCCAAACTGAGGCCATTCAGTATATATGTTCAATGGGGGAAAACAGTAAATATTTATAACCTTTACACAGAAAAACAATATTAAGTTGCCAAAATATCCCTGAATCTTCACACCACAGTCAAGTTAAAAGATTTGGTTTTAAAAAAAACATCACAAATAAGACATGCTAATTGATATTAACGTTCCAAAGGCAGGTAGTAGTATATTCTCAGTGATACTGTATTTATGTGCAGTATTGTCCTTCTAAACACATTTTATAAAAAATAATCTGAAAAGTTCCATCCGGTATTCACACTGTCCACTGACTTCTGTTCCATCAGAATGGAACTCCTAAAACCTGCAACTTGCCAAGAGCTTCTGCCAATTTTTATATGGCAAAAAAGGATTTAGGAGGTTTACTTTTAAAGCCTGTTTGACTTTTCTCAACATTATGATATTCTAGTGATAAACAATGTGTTATGAAGTTCTAAAAAACACAACAGTCTTGTATAATTTGCTGATAATTAGCAACAATCACTTTATCTTACACGCACATTTTGTTATATCTTCCATAAACAGCTGTCGAGTGTTTAACCAAGTCGCCGTCTAGTTGTAGTTTTATAGTCTTAATGTTGAGCAGCTGATTTTCAGGAAATGTTGTTTAGACAGCCTGTTAAACATGTTTTTTATATTCATTTATTTACAATCTTTTATTTATTCGTACTGTTTTCTTCTTTTTAATTTATATTATTTAAGTTAATGTGGTGTAAACCACAGCACTCATGCTTGTGTGCATTATGTAGCTTTGTGTAACACTGTACAATCTATTAAATGTTCATTTGTTAGAACTTTGTATTTTAAAAGTCACTTTTTACTTATTTTCTGAGTTACTGGGAGAATGTTTTGAACACACAGAGAAGAAAACCTCACAGTTTCTGTCGGGCCGATTCGACAGGATAGCTTTCTGTCCAGTAAGATGATGTCACACTTATTTGACTTCCAAAGCCACAAACTTTCTCTTAAATTACTCGTGAAACTGGTGAGAACTTGACAAACAAAACATTTTCACACAAATGTCTCATTTAGGAAATGGAAGGGATCTCAGGAGAGCCTGCTTGGAGCCGTCAGATTAATCGAAGCCATCTGTTCACATTTCAAGCTTTATTGAAAGGCAGCCATTGCAGTCTGGTTCATCCTGGTCCAGATGAACAATCACTCGCAGGCTTGCAGGAGGAGGGTTTAAAATGGAGACATGGCAAAAGGGCTTTTTAAAAAATTTCACATTGTTTTTAATTCTTAGTTTCTGAACAATAGAATTATAAAAAAAAAATGTTTGTTAAAAATTTAAAAACATCTGAACTTTTTGGATTAGGTCTGTGAAGTCACAGGGAGGTAGATTCTAACATATATATAACATAGTGATGAAATGATCTGTACATTTTAACAGTGTCAAAATTTTATTTCTCTCAACATTTATAGATGTACTCAACTTTTTGTTGTTATCCTTCAATTAAATGATGCTTCTTTTCTCCTGAGAAGCAGCTGTATAATGTAAACCAGCACACTTTTAGTGTGTGACACCTGCTTGTTCCTGGTCAGGGTCACAGGGAACCTCCAGCTGTCACTGGGCAAGAGGCGGGGTCACACCTGGACAGGTTGTCAGTTCCACCACAGAGCCACAGACAGACAGACAACCATTCACACACACTCACACCTACAGTACGGTCAGGTTTAAGATTAGCAATTAACCTCTTGCATGTTTTTGGTCTGTGGACTGAAGTTGGAGAACATGCAAACACCATGCAGAAAGGTTCTGGCTTGTTTTTGAACCCTATACCAACTCCAAGGGAACAGTGCTGCCAACTGCACCACCGTGCAGCGCATAGTAAATGACAGAGAAAACAAAACCCCAAAAATGGTGAAAATAAATTGTCGATAATATATTTAAAAATTATATGCAAAATAGTAGAAATAGATTTGTTGGTAACGTATAATGGACTGTTAATCCTGTGTCATAGTCGTGTTTTAAACAGTTTAATTTTAATTAGTATCACTGGTGTTTTCGAGTGTTTTATCAGCCATTCAGCCTGTTTAAAGTGAACAAACAGGCTGTTTGATATCACTGTGTGCACCACGCTGAATATAGACCAGAATAAGCAAGGGCCAGAGCTGTTTGAGAAGGTTGTCAGAGAGAAAAGTTTAGATGTCAGTGTTAAAGAGAAAGGCAGATACACTGAATTTAAGCAGCTGCAGACATTATAAAGTAGAAGGTGCACAGGAGGACTGTAGTCCAGCTCCTAGGATGTGAGCTCCAGGTTCAAGGCTCCAGTTTCACTCTTTGAATCATAATGAACTCCATGGAAGAAAACAAAACACACAAAACAAAAAAAACCAAACTGAAATTGGCCAAAACAAATATTGATAAGCCACAAAGTAAAATTTGTTGAAATATCCCTTGAACTGATGAAACAATACTAGGATTTTTTGGCTGCATGTGTTTTATATATATTGTCCCAAATGGAGGTAAAGTCTTTTAGACAACATTCAATCCTCTAACTCACTGTCTTTCCTGTGTTTGAATCATTTTGCAGGTAATAGAGTTTCATCTGCGGCCCCCAAATATTATCAGTGATAATATTTATTATTAGAATAACTCTAGAGGGAATACTCAAAAGGCACTAATGATCATTCCCAGGAAGATAAGAGTGGCCAAATGATTGTTGTGTATGACTGTCACTTCTATTCATACTCATACTTCCCTGAGATCGTGTCTTTTTGCTATCAGTATAACCCATTAGTTTGGAAAGAACAGCTCATGATGGATCCAAAAAAAAAAAAAAAAGTATTTTCATTCATTTTCTCAAGGTTTTTTTGGAGGGATCATTCTGTGGTGCAGAGATGTCAGTCCAATGCAGTTCAATCTAATGCTGAGTCTGAGAAATCCTGCTGTCCTTAAAGCAGGATAAAAATACCTCAACAGGAAGGATCCCCTGTAACTGCTGCACATACTGAAGGGTTACTGCTAATTGCAGCTATATGTTTAGGTCTTCATGTCATTCTCCAGCTCCGAGTCTGGGTTAACACTAGCAAATGAGCTGGACTCATTGGAAACATGGTACATAGAAGCATTCACACCCATGTCAATCATTTTCAGCTTGTGTCATAGCCTGAAGCAAAAAATAATTACACTCGCTCAAACAGTTAGAGAAGATCCTTGCTGCACATCCTGGAGGTGAGGAGTTTGGAAACTTTTTGGTTTTATTGCACAAGCGTTTTCGGGTAAAATAATTACAGTTTACTTGAACAACTTTTGCTGCCTTCAGAAATAAATCTGTCTTATTCTGAAAAACACAAGTGCAAGTTGTCCCTTTATACACAGTTAATTTTTAGCAGCATTTTTCAGTATTCTTTTCTTTTTTTTAATAGACCTGCATCTATTTTAAAAACTAACATTCCCATGTTTTCTATTAGAGCAGGAATTCCACAAATTCATCATCTGTAGTTAAAGGTTATAATGTAAACAACAAAACAATTTAAATGACTCAGAAAATTTGGTGGGGGGGTCTATGCTCAAGTGTTGAACCTTGAAAAATGTCACTCAAAATTATAAACACTGAATAGTGTCTGAGCTCGTGTGCAGGGCCAGTCAGCTCTGCTGTGTTTTCAGCTAGAAAATGATATTGATTTTTTTTCCTATGCTCTGCATCATACCTTTCATTTAAAATTTATTTCGCTCTTGGTCAAAGTGTATATTTTCACCAAACAGTCAACAAAAGGGGGAAAATAATATCACATGCGACACATGGGAATTTCACTCCTGCCCACTGTTTAAAAAGAAAAAAAACAACTAAGAAATGAAGCTTGTCAAAGATTTTGACTTTAACAGTTTCATTGTAACATTCTGGTAGTTCTATTAAAAAATAGCATTAAGATTTTACATTTTCCCAACAAGAATATCAGTCTGAATTTATGACTCCATGTTCCAGAAGTCAGTGAAAAACTGAGATTTTTCAGTCTCTTTGCAGTAACACATTATAGCCACATGAGGGCGATGTGTGTGTTTCTATCAAAGCTTAGTAATACACGTTGAATTAATCAGGCTCATTGGACAGAAGATTAACATTAAGTGGTGTGATTTGCCAGATGGCCTCAGGCTGTAGACAAATACATTTACACTAGCAGCAAAAGGCCTGTTTTAAGATCCGCCTGAGGTCTGTTCCAACTGTCCTGTCAGCTTTTTATTTACCGGTAATGATAATTCTAACTAGACCACATAATAAACGAGATATGACACCATTTTATTGTCTTTATAACAACTATTCAATCATCTTCCAGATAACTGAGTAAATAAAGAATCAAGGTCAAGTTAGGAGTAAAAATGGGGATAATTTATGGATAAAACTATCTCTGTTTATTACAAACAGGCCTTTAATCTTCCTGTTTGACATCAAGTGGATGAAAAATGGCACAGAAAGTTGTATTGTTGTCATTTTTTTACCAGTAGCTGTTTGTTTATTCAGTACAAGTTTAGATTATTATGATCTCAGTATGAGATTGTGTTGTACAAAAACCCACAGGACCCCAGCAGCCCTACATTCTAAAGAAATACAAAGACAGACAACACATTCTGGATTTAAAAACCCATTTGGCTTTATTAGAGGAAACTGATGTGTTAAAAAAAAAAAACATGTCAAACATGTCAAACATATGAAATCAAACAACAGACTGGGATTTGTCGAACTTCCTGTCATCTTCTGAGTAACGTCGATAGGTCTCTGCCAGCAGAGGCTCCAGAGCCTCGGCTGAGTGGTAGGAGCGAGCTCTGACGGCACAGGCAATGACCCCGCCCACCACCGCCACGGCCGCCACTGCTGCTACGATGGCCACAGTGATGATCTCGGACAGAGTGAAGGGGCGAGCTGCAAGAGAGAGGGGTCACTGATTGCTGTGGATGAGTGTGTGTATTTGTGAGTGTGTGTGTGTGTGTTGCTCACCTGGCCACTGGACTTCATAGGAGTATCCCAGGTTTTCTGTGGCTGGAACAAACATCTCAGCGTTGGTGACGGGAGGCCAAAAAGGAACCATGTTGAACCTGCGGTTATGTCCAATAGGGGCGTTTTCCTCCGGGTAACTTATTTCCCCTGGATGCAGAGAAAACACCTTGTTACACCATCATCCCTCAGCTCAATGTGTATTTGAGTATACGCACCTGGTTGGTGTCTGCGGAGCCACTCTTCAAAGATGGCATCAGTAAAGGTGTGCAGCAGGACGAAGATGGGATCATTAGGAGACAGGTGAGTCTGTCCACCTGTCCCATTCAGAAACAGGTGCGCGAGGTTGTGAAGGCTGCGAATGACCGGGTCATACAACCCTTGGGGGGCGCTGTAGCCTTATAAACCCAGAACACACACACACACACACACACACACACACACACACACAAAAAGAAAGCTCAGATTTTCCAAAATTAGGAACAACAAATGTTGTCTTGGAGCTAACCATATGTGCATGTGGGTGGAAGATTGAGTGAGAGTGAGTTTCTGGCCTGAGTTTGCATCTACACTTTCACACAGAACTCCAGCAGCTTTATTTTTTCTGAGCAACCGAGCTGCATTATTCTCCTTTGATGGATCACATGTTGGTTTAAAGTGCGATTCATAGCTGGACACCTTCAATGCTGTTCCTGAAGCTCTCTGAGGAGGTGGAGTAATAAGGAGGAGTGTCAAAGGTGTTCAGCTCCAGACAGTCCAAAACATCCCGGGGCTCCGGCAGCCTCTGGACCATGGGCCGAGCCACGTTCCCCGCTGGGTTCCTCCTGATTGGACTGCTCTCTGTACCTTGGTGATGAACAAGGAAGGTTAGAGAAACCGCTGCACAAAAGAACAAAACAGAGCTTTATGTCATATTTCCTGTTTGTTTTCCACACAGGTCCTCCTCATGGTGAGATCTATTATCATAAATACTGTCTATCATTTAATCGGTTTCATGTGGGAGACCCGACAAGTTTGATCGGTCCTAAACACGACAGTCTGGCAGTTGAATTGTTTAATTTTTTAAAAGGCAGCAGCAGCAGCGAGTAGGAGTTTACTTATGGAACTTTTTTCATCTTGCGTGCTTGAACTATGTCTTTCTTTTTTTTTTTGAGTGTGTGATTGTCTCCCACACAAACGTTGTGGGGGGGGGGTTGGGACTACATAACTGGAGCTGCCTGTGTGTTTGAAGATTATTCCCTTAGATCAAAGGAATCAGGCAACTGCTAGATTCCTGTCTTCAACAAGCAGATGCACTAAATGAAGCTATCCCCTCACTACATACACACGCACGCACGTGCACGCACAGCCAGCCTAACCCATTTAAGGAGTTTTTGTTTGTTAATGAGGGAAATACCAGACCTGTCACGACTCTCCGAGGAGCCGAACGAGACAGATCACTCCAACATGAACCACTCGCATATTCAGTCACTCTTTTTGTTTTTGGCAGAGAACTACTGTTAGTAAAGGAAGTGACTGACGTTCCTAATGATTATACAGTTCCAGTTGAATTTTTTTTTTTAGAAATGTCTTTATTTTTTTCCGCGAAACAACAAAAGTAGTGACTAATCCCATGCTAGTGTGGAATGAGAGCTAATCTAAATCACCTTGTAGCTTACATGGTATTAACATAATAAGATTTAGGAATTGTCTTATTCTAGCCTGAATCTCATGACCCGTTATAAAAACTTTAAAACGAGTAAATTCAAGGATGTCCTTAATGAGGAATTTATTGCATGAGCACACGAGAAGAAGGATGTTTTAAAATGTGCAGCGAAGACTCGGAGCAAAAACCCAGAAGGCGAAGTCTGACAACAAGAGTTTCAAACAAACTGTACCAATAGCGAGCGCTATTGAATTTAGCACAGCAGCTGTGAGGTATTATTTATAGCACCTAATGTTCTACATGCTCACTTTATGAGCTTTTTGCCCTCTTTTCTGATGCAGCTGAGATGTATATCAGCCTCGGCCTGAAAACATGGTGTTTATAGTGAGTGTTTGTGCAACTGTCTTTTACTGTTGCAGACGGTGCCCAGTGTGTCATAGTCCTCCACGCTCTCGCAGATGACCCTCCACTGAGAGAAGACCGAGTTGGGGCTGATGGAGTTCATGTTGAATGTGCTCCTCGCTCCCAGCAGGTCGTCGGTGCAGATGTCACACTCGCTGCCTCCGATGGCAAAGTTCCAGTAAGGGAGGGCGAATGTGGGGTCGCCCAGCATGTCCTGGTCAGTCAGCACACAAGACATGATGTCAAACGGATCGACTGATGTGTGGAAACATGAACTCTTTCTAATATTCTGGTTTAATTGGACAGCCCCACTTCTACTTCCTCTGTTTTATATTTTACTGTCTTTTTTCTGCACTCTTCCTCCACTTTCCTCCTCTGCAGTATATTTGTATATTTATCTTTGTCTGTTCTATTCCCTTCCTGCTCCACATTTCCCTTGCTCTATAGCTTCCCACTCCATCTTCAGCTTCCCACCTTTGCTCCGTTACCTTATCAGCCCAGACGCTTCCTGCTTTCTCTCTTTCTTTTTCTTTACCTTCCCAATATTATCCTCCTTCTCCTTCACTCCCTTCTACTCACCTGCATGTCTCTCTCCAGCTGCAGCAAATGAAAACGATGCCAGGTGACAAAACCTGGGCCCTCGTGGGAGAAGTCCACACCTCCAAAGCTGACCTGACCCGGCCCCAGGAACGTCTTACTGACGGAATAATAGTGGCTCCAAACAAAGTAGTTATAAATGGTGATGTTCTCAAACTGTGGGGTGTTTCCATCAGGACCAAATATCTCCTGGTACCTAAAGATATAAAAAAAGTCACCCATTTTAGTTGTGTGTTTTTATAACTAATTCTAAAAAATGCATGTAAAGTGAAATATTTTATTTACATGTGCTACAATCCTCGCAGAATCATTTCATGATTTATGTAGCACTGCTCAGTGGTACTCAGAAGATTGAACTGCTTGTAGTCCTTCTTTGATTTTTCTCAAACAGCTGAGGATGTTAAAATTTTTTTATAACTGTAAATCAAACATAGTTTCTAATAATGAGCATCATCTTCCTCAGAAATAAAATAAAATTAAGGTTTGGGAAAGCTTGTACTTTTAACTGAGTTCTACGTTATGTAATGGTATTGCTGTGTACCTTCTTGTACAGATGACCAGGTTTGGGTGGACTGTCCTCTTAGCTTGATCCAGAGCGTTCACAAACACCTGCTTTTCAGCTGTGTTCAGCTGCATAATATTTCTCCTCACTGTAAAGTCAGGTCATCAGGTAGCAAGGCATCAGGAGGGAAGAAGAGAGACAAGAAAATGTTATTAAAATTGAACACACATTTTCCTATCTGGTGAAAATACCCCCCTAATCCTTTTGGCTGATGTAGATGAGTGAAATCTTAAAGGGCGCAGCAGAATAAAGACTCTGTAAGTCGTGTTAAATTTCAAACCGTGTATATTTTCTTACCTACAGAGACTCTCTGGTCACAGTTTGGTCCAGTCAGTCCGTGTTTGCATCGCCCACAGTTGTGGCCACTGAAATTACCATTACATTGGCAGGTACGGTTGAAAAATCTCAGAGGCCACCTCTCTCTGTCATCCCGCCCAGCGTACGGATACTGCGGTCCGTGGCGACGATTGTCAGCTGCAATTGATACACACTGACCTCGTCCTGTGCTGGAGCCACATTCATCCCCTAAAGCCCCTGTAGGTGATGGGCAGCACTGGCCACTCTGCAGACCCTCAGAACTGACACACTCCCGAGGGAACTGGGCCAGAGTGAGGCCGACACCAAAGGTCAGCACCAGCAGAATCTCTTTCCACATACTAACATCATCAGACAAGAGAAAACTGCATTTAGATGACACCAGCAGGTTGATTTACATCCTATTTTTTACTTTAGTCAATGTAATTGCAACATCAAGCTTTTGAGATGCTGGATGCCGTTTGGGAAAATCTTTTGTAGCACAAAGAAAAAAAATGTACACACAATCACAGTACATTTTGTAATGCTCAAGACCAACTCAGTGGGTTACTTTAACGTCATTCCAAAACTTTGTTAGACGCCCTAGAGTCATTATTCATAATTTACAAAATCACCAGCTTTCAACTTATACAAGTTCATAAATAGTTTCAACAGTTTTTATTAGTATTATTTCCTTTTTTCTGTTTATTTTGGGCTGTGGAAACTTATAAATTAGTAAAAACGTAAGTGTTTAATAACTTGGCAGCAACAAAAAAAAGTTTAACAACAAGATAGTGAAGGTTTTTCAGCAGTTATTACTAAATGATATTGTATTTAAGCACTTACTTCATGCAAATCAGAAATTAATGCATTGTTCCTACCTCTGATGGTGCATGAAGCTCCTCTGTTTGCAAAAACCGTCTCACTCCCCCTAAAGAGTCAGTCAGTTACCCCCATCTGTCTTAAATAGCTGTCAAACACATGACCAGACCTTTGAGGGGCTTGTGCAAAGCACGCTCACACGCATTCACGAGTGTAGCACTACACGCAGACACACACACCGAGCAGACTGCACAACACTTTAGGGTGCTTGAATGCTTTTCCAAACGTTCATTCATATGCCTTGTGATCATCGCTCAAATGACGCCAGCCTGTGTGATCACTTGCAGAAAGAGACTGGGAGATGGTGGTATTCATGCTGAAGCCGTGCAGTGCAAGTAACAACAATGATTCGTTATGAGTGGAGTGAGAGAGGTATCTTGGGATTAACTGCTGATTGTGTGTGTGTGTGTGGGTGTGTGTGTGTGTGTGTGTGTGTGTGTGTGTGTGTGTGGGTTTGTATTTCTGACCTCCTGAGGACCAGTTTCCTGACTTTTACTATCTTTCTGGGGTCCGAGGGTTCTTGTGGGGACCGAAGCCTGGTCCCCATGGGGGGGACTCCCCTTTTTAGGGTTAGGGGTTAGGTTTATAGGTATGGTGTGAATAGAGTTTTAGTTAGTCTTAGGGTTAGTTATAGATCAGTAATGGTTAAGGTTAGGAAAAGGGTTTGGGTTAGGTATAAATCTAGTTACTAAAATCAATGGAAGTCAATGGACGGTCCCCATAAGGATACCAAAACACACTTGTGTGTGTGTGTGTGTGGGTGTGTGTGTGTGTGTGTGTGTGTGTGTGTGTGTGTGTGGGTTTGTATTTCTGACCTCCTGAGGACCAGTTTCCTGACTTTTACTATCTTTCTGGGGTCCGAGGGTTCTTGTGGGGACCGAAGCCTGGTCCCCATGGGGGGGACTCCCCTTTTTAGGGTTAGGGGTTAGGTTTATAGGTATGGTGTGAATAGAGTTTTAGTTAGTCTTAGGGTTAGTTATAGATCAGTAATGGTTAAGGTTAGGAAAAGGGTTTGGGTTAGGTATAAATCTAGTTACTAAAATCAATGGAAGTCAATGGACGGTCCCCATAAGGATACCAAAACACACTTGTGTGTGTGTGTGTGTGTGTGTGTGTGTGTGTGTGGGTTTGTATTTCTGACCTCCTGAGGACCAGTTTCCTGACTTTTACTATCTTTCTGGGGTCCGAGGGTTCTTGTGGGGACCGAAGCCTGGTCCCCATGGGGGGGACTCCCCTTTTTAGGGTTAGGGGTTAGGTTTATAGGTATGGTGTGAATAGAGTTTTAGTTAGTCTTAGGGTTAGTTATAGATCAGTAATGGTTAAGGTTAGGAAAAGGGTTTGGGTTAGGTATAAATCTAGTTACTAAAATCAATGGAAGTCAATGGACGGTCCCCATAAGGATACCAAAACACACTTGTGTGTGGGTGTGTGTGTGTGTGTGTGTGTGTGTGTGTGTGTGTGTGGGTTTGTATTTCTGACCTCCTGAGGACCAGTTTCCTGACTTTTACTATCTTTCTGGGGTCCGAGGGTTCTTGTGGGGACCGAAGCCTGGTCCCCATGGGGGGGACTCCCCTTTTTAGGGTTAGGGGTTAGGTTTATAGGTATGGTGTGAATAGAGTTTTAGTTAGTCTTAGGGTTAGTTATAGATCAGTAATGGTTAAGGTTAGGAAAAGGGTTTGGGTTAGGTATAAATCTAGTTACTAAAATCAATGGAAGTCAATGGACGGTCCCCATAAGGATACCAAAACACACTTGTGTGTGTGTGTGTGTGTGTGGACCAGTGTGTGTGGATTGATTGATTGATTGATTGATTGATTGCTTGCTTGATTGATTGATTGATTGATTGATTGATTGATTGATTGATTGATTGATTGATTGATTGATTGATTGATTGATTGATTGATTGATTGATTGATTGATTGATTGATTGAACAGCAGTTCAGGTCATTATGTCCCTTTTCAGTCTGTATAAACTGCAAAAGATGATCAATCAAACCAGATATTTTTAATCAGTGTTTAAACAGTTTTATCACATGGACACATACAGAGTAGAATGTGTCCAAACATGCTTCTTTTTATCACTCAACCACACGTTCATACCTGCAAAAAGTGTTACAGTAACTCATTTTTTTTTACCATGCATGCATAGAAAGAAAACAAAGTTATCTACATCAAATATAAGTGATTGTTATTACAGGTGATAACAGGTGTGTGTCAGCTGGAGAAGATCTAGATGAACAGGGAGCCTATTGAAAACTGGCTTTTTTGCTTTTTGCAGGGTGTAAAGTTACAGTAAAAACAAACAGATTCAAGCCTTTAAACAGAAATCTTGTTAGGGGTCTGGTCCTGGTCCAGCAGTGGCCAGATCCTCCTAGGAGCTGGGCGAAAGGTTTGACATGGCTATCGCACTCTTGTCTTCCTGCTGTTCCCTTTTCTTAGCCAGAGTTGAAGCAGCATCGGATGGGTCAAACATGGCTACCCTAGCAAAGAGAACAGTTAGCAATGACTGAAAAATTACAATAAGGATTTTATTAAAAACATGAAAACAGTCAGTTTATGCTGGAAACAACTACATGATTGTGAAAACACTATACCATTTGATTCATGTCAGCATTTGATTTGTTAAGGAAAACAAAGATAAGCCCCTTTCAATGACACACATTGAGGTGACAGTAAAACTCAAACACATTTCCTTTTTATGTGTTTTGTTTTTTTTATAGCTCTCAAACTGCTATTTAATCCCCTGCTTTGAGCTAACATTAATATTTTCACAGGAAGCTCTCTTTATTTAATGACTGCCACACCAGATGGAGACACTTACAGGCTGTGCTGGAATGAGGCATGCAGAGAGGTGAAATGTAAATAAATGTCATCATGGACTAAGAGCAGGTGATGCTGTCCAGAGGAATCACACTTGGAAAAAGCATCAACTTCAATAGCTTTAATGCAGTTTCACACGTGTGCTGCATCTTGGTTGGTGCTCTGCCGCTTACTCTGAAGGTTTAATGACCAGAATGTCCTTCAGAGCTCAAAAGTTTTCACCTGCCACTAAAAAGTGATAGATGGGCAACAATGTTTTCACCAGGGCCTGTAAGTTTGTCTACATTTGTTTGTTTCTTAGTTAAATATCTCATGTTCAAACTACTGAATAGATTTTAAACACTATTTTGAGCTATTTTAAAGCTTCTCAGTGGCCTTTAAATTATGATTATGACATTTTTACCAAAAATCACAAAACCAGTGTAGTTTTCTAAGACATAGTTTCTTAATTGAGGCAGTAGCTCATTAGCAATTTGCTTCTGAGCCAAACGTTGGATCCCCCACCCCTTCCCAATGCTAAGAGCTCCCTGTTTATGCTATAGCGCTACTACTAGCTTACAACTAGCGGAGCAGGAGCTTGTGGCCCATCCAGTGCCTTTTCTATGTCACAAACGTCTTTTTAAACAACAGTTTTGATTATGCTAGTGATTCACAGTGATTTGAATGCAGAAATACTCAGAAATGCAATTTTAAGCTTAATTTTCTTAAGATATGTCCTCTCTCAGGGGCTGTTCATAAACTGCTTTATTTATCCTTCAGAATTGTCATTTACATTTAAGTTATGAACACAAAACAGCTATACTTCCACCAAAACACATAAAATGTAATAAAAAAACCTTCCACATAAGTGGGAGTTACTATAAAATTACTGAACTGTAAACAATTTTTTATACTAAAACAACCTTAAAAGGACTGTATCATGCTATTTTACAGTTTTCAACGTCTGGGATCGGCACATATGTGATAAAACCTTACTGTTTGAGTTATATTCACTTATATATATATAACTATATATAGAAGAATATATATATATATATATATATACAGTGGGGCAAAAAAGTATTTAGTCAGCCACCAATTGTGTAAGTTCTCCCACTTAAAAAGATCAGAGAGGCCTGTAATTTTCATCATAGGTATACCTCAACTATGAGAGACAAAATTAGGAAAAAAAATCCAGAAAATCACATTGTTTGATTTTTAAAGAATTTATTTGCAAATTATGGTGGAAAATAAGTATTTGGTCAATAACAAAAGTTAATCTCAATACTTTGTTATATAGCCTTTGTTGGCAATGACAGAGGTCAAACGTTTTCTGTAAGTCTTCACAAGGTTTTCACACACTGTTGCTGGTATTTTGGCCCATTCCTCCATGCAGATCTCCTCTAGAGCAGTGATGTTTTGGGGCTGACGCTGGGCAACACGGACTTTCAACTCCCTCCAGAGATTTTCTATGGGGTTGAGATCTGGAGACTGGCTAGGCCACTCCAGGACCTTGAAATGCTTCTTACGAAGCCACTCCTTCGTTGCCCGGGCGGTGTGTTTGGGATCATTGTCATGCTGAAAGACCCAGCCACGTCTCATTTTCAATGCCCTTGCTGATGGAAGGAGGTTTTCACTCAAAATCTTATGATACATGGCCCCATTCATTCTTTCCTTTACACGGATCAGTCGTCCTGGTCCCCTTGCAGAAAAACAGCCCCAAAGCATGATGTTTCCACCCCCATGCTTTACAGTAGGTATGGTGTTCTTTGGATCCAACTCAGCATTCTTTCCCCTCCAAACACGACAAGTTGAGTTTCTACCAAAAAGTTCTATTTTGGTTTCATCTGACCATATGATGTTCTCCCAATCCTCTTCTGGATCATCCAAATGCTCTCTAGCAAATCGCAGACGGGCCTGGACGTGTCCTGGCTTCAGCAGGGGGACACGTCTGGCACTGCAGGATTTGAGTCCCTGGCGGCGTAGTGTGTTACTGATGGTAGCCTTTGTTACTTTGGTCCCAGCTCTCTGCAGGTCATTCACTAGGTCCCTCCGTGTGGTTCTGGGATTTTTGCTCACCGTTCTTGTGATCATTTTGACCCCACGGGGTGAGATCTTGCGTGGAGCCCCAGATCGAGGGAGATTATCAGTGGTCTTGTATGTCTTCCATTTTCTAATAATTGCTCCCACAGTTGATTTCTTCACACCAAGCTGCTTACCTATTGCAGATTCAGTCTTCCCAGCCTGGTGAAGGTCTACAATTTTGTTTCTGGTGTCCTTTGACAGCTCTTTGGTCTTGGCCATAGTGGAGTTTGGAGCGTGACTGTTTGAGGTTGTGGACAGGTGTCTTTTATACTGATAACGAGTTCACACAGGTGCCATTAATACAGGTAACGAGTGGAGGACCGAGGAGCCTCTTAAAGAAGTTACAGGTCTGTGAAAGCCAGAAATCTTACTTGTTTGTAGGTGACCAAATACTTATTTTCCACCATAATTTGCAAATAAATTCTTTAAAAATCAAACAATGTGATTTTCTGGATTTTTTTTCCTAATTTTGTCTCTCATAGTTGAGGTATACCTATGATGAAAATTACAGGCCTCTCTGATCTTTTTAAGTGGGAGAACTTACACAATTGGTGGCTGACTAAATACTTTTTTGCCCCACTGTATATATATATATATATATAACTTATATTCTCGAGTTATTCTGTGACCAGGAAGTAAAAACGCTTGGTTTACCTAAAACCCCGCCTCCCAACTGTGAGTGCAATTGGACTGTTTAGAAACACTAAATAAACTTCTGTAACTCTCGCAGCCAAATGCACATTTTCGATGAGAAATTTTTAGAATGAAATACAACGAAATGGAAGTGCTAATTTGTCAGAGGACGCTCGGTGGTGAGGAGTGTCTGGAGGGAAGGACGGTCCACTCGCGACTGGATGCGATCCCACCCGGGAGATGACACCCGACTGGGGTCGGACGGGTGAGGTGAGACAGGTCGTAGGCGAGGAGCGAGTTTCTGGAGGTCTGAGGCTGGATTAATGAGGCGGTTAAACTGCAGCACGGAGGCTAACAGGAGCTCGTGGCAAACGGGACGTATGACTGAGCGCTGGCAGGGTGAGTGACTGTGTCTTTTATCCGGTGGTGGGACGGGCTGTGGTGACATGGAGCTCAGCTGTAAAGCTGGATTCATACTGATATGTGATTAGCAGGGTCGAGTTGATACTGCTCTTTATTAGCAGCTCATGCTAATAAAGAGCAGCAGGTGGTTGAAGTGTGTGAACTCTGGGCTGCAGGTTAGATATCTGCCGTGATGAGCTCCTGACAAATTGTTTCGGACTCTCGCAGCTCGCCTAGTACCTACTACAGGGGCAGCAGGGATTGGTCAGGACAGTGTGACGTAGACGGGCTCAATTCAGCCGTTTTACATGAGCGAGTAAAGCAGCTGCTCAGAGCGCAGGTTTCAGGAAGATTACTCGGGAATGCACGAATTAAGCCAAAAACCACTCTGGAGGTCTTTTAAATAAAGAAATAGCATCACAACATGGTTAAAAGCTCCAAAAAGTTGATTTTTCATGATACAGGACCTTTAAAAGACTTATACAGATAGATCATGTGATGTTCTACTTGATTCTTAGTATATTTTAATGTCTATACTTTGCCACTTTTAGCTAAATGAATACCATTTTTTTACTTACAGCAGAGTATTTGTAGTTATTCTGTCACTTCTATCTTATCAAGGATATTTTGACTTAAACAATCTTCATTATTTCCATTAGACCACAGTTACATCACAGAGCTACAACTTGCTCCTGGTCGTAGTTCCTTGCATCAGAGTAGTTCTTTGTGATGCAGAAGTATTTCTACTGTCAAACATAAAACTTAGTCACAACATTTTAAGTGACATTGTTTTGTAGTTTTGTTTTGTTGCTGAGACCAAATCCCAGTTTCTTACACGTATTTTCTCACAAGGATATAGTCGAAGATGAATCAGCTGATTGTTTAATAATTCATTGCGGGTTTGACATAATCTGTTTTGTCTTGCATTTGTTCACTTTCACATGCAACAATCTGCAACATACATTCAGTTTTGTGTCTGTGATACATCTCTACAATTAGTTTCGATAGACTGACTCAATATTGCCGTGATTTCTGAATTTCTTTGCACATTACTTCCAAAAAACTTTCACATGATCACCCCCTGTGCATATATACACACACATACACACCTTTGACTTATTTCTAATTCAAGTCTTCTAGGCCAATAAGGAAAGTCCTGGTATTACCCAGCAATGCTCTGGGGTCACAATCGCACTCTTTCATGTGATGCAGTGAACAGAATCCTGATCACATAGGCTGCATACAGCCTAGACGTAATCAGCTGAGAACGCACACAACCCGTAGTTTCTAGGAGCCACAGGTTTCCAGGTCAGTGCATGATGTTTAATCAGCTGACAATCGGCTCGTGTAAGTGACAATGAGACTGATGTAATGGGGTCAGTTTCATGGTGGCTGACAATATAAAGAAAAAATGTAGAGAACACATAATAACATATGCTAAAAAGGGACATTTTAATCACTGATTGATTCAGTATAGTGGGAGTTTAAGCAGGGCTGCACAGTGGAACAGTTGCCTTGTAGCAAGAAGGTCATGGGTTCAAAATCGGGCTGGGACCTTTCTACATGGAGTTTGCATGTTATCTCTGTGCATGTGTGGGTTTTCTCTGGGGACTCTGGTTTCCTCCCACAGTCCAAAAACATGCTCAAGGTTAATTGTCAACTCTAATTTGTCCCTAGGTGTGTGTGTGTCTGTCTTTATGTGGTCCTGTGATGGACCGGTTATCTTTCCAGGTGTAACCCCACCTTTCGCCCAATGACTGCTGGAGATAAGCACCAGCTCCCCGTGACCCTGAACAGGAATAAGCCAGTACACATGATGATGGGAGTTTAATTCAGATTTTCATATTAAATATGTTGAACAAAACATTTCATATATTTTAGATTTCACAGAGAGGTTCCAAAACTCTTCCTCTGAAGCTGAAGTTGAGTTTTTGTTAAACTGTTTTACCTTTACATTTGTAGTTAATTTACATGTTAATGAACTCATGCATCTTGGCTGTCAGTCTGTGTGAACATACTGCTGAGTGTTGCCTTTTGGTCGTGTGTCGTCACTGCAGTCACCTCCTGTTGCTGCCTGTTGTTCAACACATCCTTCCTCACAGGCCTGATGGGCAGCTGGAGCACTGCACAAACACATGAACGACATACCTTTATCAGTGTTATTGCCTGCTGTTGTCTTCCAACAAATTATCTACATGTTTCAGTGAATTGTTTGGACAAATACTAACAAATCTAATACGAATAAACTTCTCATTGGACATCAAAAAAATCTCTTTTTATGACTATGGGAAGAAATTCGGACTCGATAAAAAGCACATTCTCTTCATTTCATCATCTGTGAGTGCTGAAACATTAACTGCAGCTTGAGCAACATCAGAAGCAATCATGTACTAGCACTGCTGTGAGTCCCATCTGTGATTGTAGGTCTGTCAGTGCTACAGCTAGCAATCACATGGCTTGTTTCAGCTGCAAGAAAAGAAGTGCCTAGTTGTGGACGGTGTAGCGGTGCTGTAGAATTTCTATTTCTATTCTTACACGTAAAAAAAAAAAACATGAAAGAAGCTGCTTTGCAAAAAATCTAAAGTCTCATCAGAACATTTTAATTAGGACAACAGAGGAAAATATGTGTTTGTTTTAGTCTATTGGATGTATAATGTAGCTAAACCTTCCAAAATGATCATAATAGATGGCAGGCTCCAAGAAATAATTTGGCTAGAAGTTGAACCACAATAAGCAGAGCAGATTTGGACTCTATCTGAACACTGGCATTAAGAGAACTTATTGGAATAAATGTGTCTTTAAACTTGAAGCACATGGCAGCAGTCTGTTAAAAGGGACAGGGATGATATTAAACAATCATTCCCACCCACCCAGATTTTATTTGGCTCGGAGTTGATTTCACAGTTAACTTTTCACAGTTAAGACTGTGAACTGTGAGTAACCAAACTAAAGTGAGCTTTGGTGATTTAGATGAACACAGACATATTGACAGATTCAGGTTATGTTTAGGATTAGTAAAAGTTTCCCATTAACATTCTATCACATCTGATAGGACAAAGTTAGGCCAGACGAATATTTAGCTCACTGCTTGAAGTGAATAAATGTTTACCATTGCCTTGTTTTTAAACTAAATGATAATAGGTGGAATTAAGTTAAGCCTCCATCTGCATGTTGGAGACAGGATTTAATAATATTTAGAGGTTTAGAAACAGCTTGTTTTTTGTTTTTCACATTTTTTTAACATGACCATATTTTTTTGTGCTCTATACTTAATATGTGAATTATATTATTATTATTATGACTATGTGCATACATGTTTACAAATCATATTTATTTTTCTCTTTAATCCAGTGGTGAAGAAGTGGTCATCCAATCTGTGATTAAACTCTCATTATCATGACTTTTGTACATTTTATAGACTATTTAGGTGTCAATAATAATAAAAAAAAGAAATATGACTTTGAATTTTTGTTTGTGGTGAAGTTTCACAACATCATGGTAGTTGTACAGATATAAGAATGATTTTAACATCAAAATCTCAGCTTCCCCCACATCCTGGTTGTACAGATTTGCTCAAGTGTGTTGGTACCATTAAAGCACTCAAAAATGTGCTGATTTATTTGTACCACTAAAGAATTATTAATATGTTTATTAACTAATTGTTTAACCTAAATTAGCATTCCATGTGCTTTACAGCTGTACAGTGTAGGTTGTTTGGGATTATCGTGTGCACCACACTGAACATGGACCAGATAAAGCAAAAACCAGAACTGTCTGAGGAGCTCAGAAAGACATTAGATCTTAGTTGAAGGCTACAAGACCATCTCCAAGCAGCTTCATGTTCCTCTGACCTTCGCTGCCAGTAACATTAACCTCTTGTGTATTTTTGTTGTGAATTTAACTCAAACCATTTTCATTCTATATCAGGCTATAAGGGGTTCAATTGAGACAAATGACCACATTAAGTCTCACAACATCTGTGGTGTACAGAAACTCGAGCACTCACCTTTTTTTATTTTGACATTTGACGATATAAATAATGATGACAACAGTCTCAATAACCAGAAAGACTGCAGCAAAAATGGCCCCAATTTTCCATTTCTTCAGTCCCTGTTCATTTGTCTCTTCAGATAAAGAGAAGACAGAATTTAGAGAACAGAAAAGAAGGAGGGATTTAATAGTCAAAAACTCTCAAATAACACCAAAAACAGATGAATCACCATGAACTATCAGTTGTATTATATTGTACATTCCTTTAGAGACATGTTTACCTCTGATTCCAGGTACATTTTCCACCAGCTCTTTGGTCTCCTCTGGTTCTCCTTCTGCCTGGTGGTATTCAGCCAGAACATCATTCTCAAAATGATCTAATGTTCCATAGTTGTTTGGCAAAAAGTCATGAGTTGGGGTAATGAGTATATTGCTGTGGTGAGAATTCTCATCAACAAGGGTGTTTTCTTCAATTTCCACCTCACCAGCTGATGGATTTGGGGTGGGAGGCTGGTTTTTAAGTCTCTTTTCCAAAAACACTGCAGTACTGTCTTCAGGCTGTAGACCAGGAATCACTGGTGTTTCTAGGGAAAAGACTTGGTGACATACATGAACATTTAATGACGAGGCCAAGGTTTAATGTTTGTAATTTGGAAGGGTGTATGGAATGTAGATTAATTCATACTGCAGAGAAAAGGTGAAGAGTCTGAATTAATGTGCACAGGAAAGCCAATAAAATACCCTGAAACATCTGTTTGAGTTTACTGATGCCACTGATCACAACAGTAGTCATTTCAACTCAAGACAGACTTTTAAAGCTTTCTGCCAAAAGTCAATCAATGGAAATGGTTTTCATTCACAACCGGTGAGTCACCTTCTTCTTTTTTAAAGCAGATTAAGATGCAGACAGTGTTTTGCTAATTACAAAGTCTGGTGGCATTGAAATTTTAAGTGCAAATTCCACAGCAGACTAATTCTTTTTGTGATACATATTATAAGGCTGCTTTACAGTGGAAACATTATAAATAACTCAAAAATTTGAATGATTAAAAGCAAACTGAGCTGAATACTTCTTTGTATGAAGTTTTGATGACATTGAACAAATAGCATTTGTGCAGATTTGCTTTCTAAGATTCCACATATCTCACCTGGATCATTATTTTGGTGTAAACTCTCCAAAACAATCTGATCTTCTTCTTTTTGAACATTTTTGTCACTTCTCTCGTTCACCGATGTCGCCGATTCTTCCTTAATTCCAACTTGTACATTTCTTTCATCCACTGAACCTTTGAATTCTACCATCTTTTCAGTTCCTCCTGCCGCTAAACGGCCATTTTCATCTGACTTGGCCTGCTCTCTGTTCTTTACCTCCTCCTCCACCTCTCCAGGCTCCCCTGTGACATGTTTTGATATTTTTATCTCATATTCTTTAGAAGGCAGTTTGATTTTCTCTCCATCCATTTTGTCGTGTTGAGTTTCTTCCTTCAGAGCTTCTTCCTTTCCCCAGTTATTCCCTTGCTGCTCATCATCTGCAACTGTTAGGCCAGGTTTAGACTCATCCACAGTTTCTTGCTCCGGCTGAGCATCTATAGCCGCCTCTATAGAAGCTGCGGTTTCCTCTTTATCCTGTATCTCTGTTTCAGTTGAGTTCTTTATAACTGACAACACAACTGGCTTCTTGCTGTCCTCTTTCTTTGTTTCTAAATTCTCCTCTTTCTCTTTTGAGACTCTCTCCTTCTCCACCGGACTAAATTTAGTTTCTAATGATTCATCAGTAGCCTCCAAACCCTCTTCTTCTCTGACTCTAGTTTCTACAGCTTCTGTGGACTTCTCTATAGACCCAGCTGCTGTTTCACCCTCTCCCTTGACAACTCCCTTCTCTCTAACAGCTACATCCTCAAATGCATCCGCCTCTGCTTCCCCCTCCCTTTCCTCAAATCCAACATCTTCCTTAAGACTCATATTTCTAGCTTCCTCTGGCTGCTCCAGTATTTTAGCTTCTGTTTTGGGTTTGTGTTCTTCTGTTTTGACCCCCAAAGAATCTTTGTAAACTACTTCCTTTTGTGCCTCCACATCTTTTGCTTCAGCCCCTCTTTCTGCTTGGCTGAGCGCTGCCTCTACCACCCTCTCCAACAACTCCTTTAACACTTCCTCTGCCCCGTGACCATACACCTGCTTTGAGGCTTCCTGTACAGCCTGCTGCACCTCTTTCAAACTGGGAGGGGAAACTACAGGCATCATCTCTGCAGCAGACAGCGCCGGTTCCTGGGTTAAGGTCTGGCCATCTTGGAAGGTGCCCTCAGTGGTGGATGGAATAGGGTCAGAGCCACCTGAGGAGATAATATCAAGCATTTTTCTTTCTTTTTTTGTTGTTGCAGGTGTAATCACAATAAAATGTCATACTTTACTTTGATTCATGCACCATTATTCACACTGATTCACAGTCTTCACACTGATGAATAATGATTAAACACATTAAGGTGTTTCCTGTATGTCACTTCAGAGACAATATTATAAGAGCCTAGATTGTACACAGTCTCTATAGAATAATTAGCCTTAAGGCTGCTGAAGAATATAATGAAAAAATGGGTTTTGACATCAATTACATTTTTTCCCTCATCAAAATAAAATGTTGCCAATAAAGATGGGTTAAGATATATTTATCTCTTCACATGAAATGATGGTAACAGTGTAGTTTATTCTTTTTTTGTTTGGGTAACTAAACTCTGTATGTAACTCTTGCACCTGGTCAGAAGCTGATTACTTATGTGTCTGAAACAAAATGATTCCAACTTCATGGGCAACAAACATCATAATCCCTAATCTAGTTTTATAAAAACAACCTACCTTCAGATATGCAGAGTTTTAGCAAAACCACAAGGAATCCTATTGAAGCGGAATATCTCATGTTTTCCATAAAACAAAAAAATACAGTCCTGAAAATTCCAAGTTTTTCCAAAGAAAACGCTCTTTAATTTCTTCCGTCTCCCGAAAATTGTGTCCAAATGTAAATTGTGGGTATGTGCACCACTAAAAAGCACACAATGAGCATTGGGATGATTGGGCGGTAAACTGGGGCTATCCAGGCCAGTAAAACGTTAACAGGTGAAGACGAAATGAGGGAGGGAGACAAAACAAACATGGCCGTGTTAAATATTGCTGCCCCAAGGTTCGGGCGTTGCACCGAGTGTTATAATGTGGCACTTTCATGTTAAATGCTTTGGAGACTTTAACACAGGTTGAAGTGGAGAACTGGCTGCATGTCACACACAGTGAACTCTGGAAGGGCAATTATAGAACAGCTGTGAGATTGGGGAGTGACGATACTGCTAGTAGGGATTGACATATAGAACTCAAAAATGTGTAGCAAAGAAAGTTCATAATGATGCTGCAGTGAGTCTGTAAAAGTAGAACTGCTTTGTGTTTTTATACATAGAAACAAAGAAATTAACTTATTCTTCTGTTTTTGTTTTATATGTTTTCTATTCCCATAGTTAAAAAGCCCCAAAATGATTTTTCATATATAAGAAACTGTTTGTGTCAGATGGATGTTGCACATTCAGACTCACAGTGGCAGAATTTCCACAGTAAGATCAGAAAATGTAATGAAGACGTTGCATAAATTAAAGATTCTGTACTTTAAGTATTCGAATGTACCCGTTGTTTATGGTTAGAGGCAAAAAAATGCCTTAGAGACTTTTTGTACATCAGTTAATTTAAACTATATTATGGTTAGAGTGAGTGGAACATACAGCTCAGGATATTTGTATACATTATACAAAGTGCTGTGAAAAATCTGCTCGCTTACAGAATTCTTCTGTTTTTACTTTCTTTTTCACACTTAAATGGTTCAGATCAAAAAACAAATGTTAATGTTATACAGAGATAACCTCTATACAAATACAATGCCGTTTTTAAATGATAATTTCATTTATTCAGTAAAAAAGAGCTACCCAAACCATCTGGCTATATGTGAAAAAGAAACTGACCCCAAAAACTGGATGCACCACCCTTAGTGGCAACAATTGCAATCAAGCCTTTGTGATAACTGGCAATGAGTCTTTTTCATAGTTGAGGAGCAATTTTTTGCCCACTCTTCTTGGAGAAATTGTTTTAATTTAGCCACATCGCAGGGCTTTTGAGCATGAATGGTCTATTAAAGTTCAAGCCAGACCATCTCGGTTGGATTTAAGTAAAGACTTTAATGATGCCACTCCAAAATGTTCTTTTTTTTCCCCTTATTTTTGAGCCTTTCAGATGTGGACTTGCTAATGTGCCTCAGATGGTCGTCCTGCTGCATAACCCAAATGTTGTGTTTGTTTAAGAGGCTGAGTTCGAATGCACAGACGAAGTGGCGAGAAGGCAGTTTGAAACAATGTTTATTGATATGGTTGAGGTGAGGATGGAGCTGAACTGTGAAAGGTAGCAACAGCCAAACAAAGCCAAGAGTCGATTGTGTGAAGATGATTGGAACTTACAGGCTGAATAACAGGAGCAGGCGGAAGCAGAGTGGCAGTCCATCAAACAGGTCGAGTCTGGGTAATCCAACATACAGATCCAAAACAGAGCAGATGGAGATGAGGTGGAGAACGGTCCAGGGTCAGACATCCAGCAAATCAAAGAACTGACAGACAGACCAAACCAAGAAGGAGGTTTGGAAGTGCATGGCATTCTACAAACAAGCAATGAGTTTGTGACTGAGGGGAAATTATAAAGGGAGCTAAACAGGTGCAAAGAGTGAGCAGGTGCAGGGCATGAACTAATTTACAGGACTGAGTGAGTGAGTTGCGCAAAAACAAAACACAAGAGCCTAACGAACTTATTAAGGCAGACACCAAATCACAAAACTCCCAAAGCTGAGACAAATAAAGGTGTGGACATGTTGAAAAAAGGCCAGCTGTGGCATGGACATGGACAGTGCATGACACCAAGTGTATGTTCTCCATCAGGTTTTTCTGGTAGAGAGCAGAACTCATGGTTCTATCAATTGCTGCAAGTCATCCAGCTCCATAAGCAACAAAGTTGCCCCAGATCATCACACTACCACCGCCATGCTTTACTGTCAGTTTGATGTTGTTTTCCTGAAAGACAGTGTTAGTTTTACACCAGATGTAACTAGACACACACCTTCCAAAATGTTCCAATTTTGTCTCGTCGGTCCACACAGCACTTCTCTTAGAAAAAAATATTTAGTACATTTTTAATTTTTATATTGACATTTTCACTGTCCATCAAGACCCTTCATAATGTCATTAAATTAGGTTAATTATCTTTTGGTAATGCAGTAAGTTCCCAAGCTTAATTAAATTTAAATCACGAGGTTGCAATTTAAAATGAGATACTTTAAAAAATATATATTATTTCAATTTATTTGCTAAACTGTGTTACAACTATTACTTTTATACTAAATGATCTACATGAATAGACCCTTTTAAACACATTATAAAAAGCTCTATTCATTAAAATAATAAGCTCAGTGGAAATGAAAGATTATGGCTAAGAGGGTTAAAACTAAAATGAGCTAAATTATCAAAATTATTCAGTTTTGAAAAGATGACAGCTTGATTAAATTATCTTTTATTTTCACCTTGGGGACATCAATTTGACTAGATTTGATTTCTTTCCTCTGTTTTTAAAACAACATATCCAGCTTCTTAGTGATCTGCTGAATTACTGTGACCTTTGCAAAAGACATTTACTGTATTGTGCTTTTTCACTGAAATCGGCTGATCCTAATCACTGGCACCACGGATTCTCTTGCCAAAAAACTAGTGTGACACAGCTACAAGCCTAGCTTATGAATCACACTCACTGACCCACTGGCTTCTAGTTCCTTTAACAGAAATGTTCTCCTCAGGGCTGTGAAACTATCTATGAACATAAATGGAAATGTGAACAACGTATTACTGATCTCTGTGACTGTATGTGAAGCTTTTGAAATCAATAGAGATGCAGCACAGTGATCTTAAAACTTAACTGTCAAATATGATCTTCTGCATATGTACATGTTTAAGTTTCTGTTCTCAGTGACAAAACAAATTATAGGAAATGATGCTTGAGACATTCAGAGAATAGAGCATCTATTCAGTTTCTTTCTTTTTTTATTTGCTTTGTTGAGTGCTTTACAAATTCTAACTTTGAATCTCTAATCGCTCTCTCTCTCTCTCTCTCTCTCTCTCTCCTTCGTGACTGCAGGGACTTGGGTCTGGAAGACTAATACAGTCACATGAGCTTCATGTTGTGCTTTGTGCTACCAGGCAGTAGAGTTTCATTCTTGGCCTGTGAAGGTGCTATTGTGGAGGATTGTCATAGAGAAACACGCAGTATATTCTATTACCATGTGTGCATTATACACTACTAAGTATGTATTATGTCACTTACATATTATCTTGTAAAAGTTAAATTGCTCCACAGTGTGTAACATCTGAACTTTGTCTGTGTGTAATAGTTTAAGGGGCAATACCTTGTGCTGTGCTGTGAAGCCATAAGAGTGTATTTGCACACAGATGTTGGAATTTCAGATGGTCTTCTCATGGAAAGTGGGTGAGGGGTGAGTAACAAACATTAATCTTTACCTTGGTCCACAATGGTGTTGATCACAAAAACCAAAGTATTTGTAAACCCAAATTTGTAATTTTTTTTTCGTCTAAGTTGTGCCACTCTCATCAAAAACAAATAGCATATCACTTTATTAAAAAGTAGATTTTGGTTTGCCAATGAGGACCGTCTTATTGTAAGGACTCACTTTTACAGTTTTGCAAGTCAATTTTATTTAGGAACTTTTGTTTCTCTTTGTTAGATCGTGCCTTGTGTCTTTAAAGTTACAGTATGTAAGAATTTTACAGGTAAATACTCACACAACAGTCTAATGTCCCACCGATGTTGACAATAAAGTCACATTGTAACAGATCTCGAGCTCAGTCGGCTGGTTGGTCTCTAGTTTCTGTCATTTTAAAAACGCTGGTTCGGACCGGAATCATTATTTACACGTCCAGACCTCCTGGTTCCATAACGAATCACATGTGAGTCTGCAAGGCTGCCAAGTCTTCAACACATCCACCCATCCATTTTCTAAACCTGCTTCTTCCTTTTCAGGGTCACAGGGGGCTGGTTTTTATCTCCAGCAGCTTCGGGTGAGAGGCAGGGGACACCTTGGACAGGTCGCCAGGGCCACACATAGACAAACAACCACTCACACCTTGGGACAATTTAGAGTTGCCAATTAACCTCTTGCAAGTTTTTGGACTGTGAGAGAAAGCTAGGGTCCCCAGAGAAAACCCACACATGCACAGGGAGAACATGCAAACTCCATGCAGAAAGGCCCTAGCCTGGCTTCAAACCCAGGACCTTCTTGCTGCAAGGCAACAGCTCTACCAACTGCGCCACCGTTCAGCCTTGAACAAAACATCTGTAGCATTCACTACCACGGGAAGAAGATTTTATTATGATAAACAACTTGTCGCATTTTCTTCACAGTCTTCATATCACCAAGCCGAAAAGAACAAATAAAACAGGCCATGCTTTGGGTGAGGGGCTCTGCTTTCTATTATCTTGTGGAAACTTTATAAAGAATAAAATAATAGAGAATTTGAAGTCTTAAAAGCATAATTATTATTTACTTTGTCTTTTTCTATTTTTAGCCTTGGCAGAGCAATAAAATTGTGTTGCTTTGAAAAAGTATGGAGCATTATCAGCAAACTGTAGGATCAAAGCTGTTGCAGAGAGCTCTTTGTGATCAGCATCAGTTTGAGAAATTAGCCTAGGTGTACCCTTTTTAACCTACAAGTGTCATTTTTGTTCTTAATTTTCAAGGTTTAAAATATATCTTTATGTGTACCAGGGCTGTAATGTGACCAGGGCCGGTTCTGGGCATAGGCAGACTAGGCAATTGCCTAGGGCGCCCTCTGCTTGAGGGGGCGCCAAATTCTCTTTTTTTTTATCATCTCATGTAAAGAGCAAAATAAGTAATAATTAAATATCTATCTATATCTATCTATCATCTCTACTGTTCATTTTAGTATGAATAATTTTTTTTGCAATGTAATCCAGTTATTGAGTTATATTGTTTCTGTTCTGGGCAGTAGGGGGCGCCAAAATTCTTTTTCGCCTAGCGCACCATGCAGCTCAGGACCGGACCTGACTGTGACACTGGTACTGATATCCTCCTAGTAAAACAATGTCCCCTATTGCACTACTTAATTTTTCATTAGTTTTAAAGATTAACAAAGCTTTTTTTTGTAGCTTTTTGGGTTAGAAGTCCCCCCCAACACGGGCCACAAACACGGTGCGGTCAGAAAAAATAAGACTTTGAAAGTTGTGTTTGATGTCACAAGAAAAAAACAAAAAAACGTGCTTCAGAAAGATAATTATGATTTTTGTTTCTTCTGTTTTGCCTTTTTTGAATCGTCACCGTATTTTCAATTTGTGGTTAACAAAAACGGAACAAAGCAAAGGAAAGAAAACGATTATTTATTTTAATCTTTGCCTTCGAGGTCAGATTAGCGATTTCAAGTTCAAAACCACTGACCTCTTGAGGTATAATCAATGCGACATTTTTTTCTTGTCATCATTGCTGTTCCCATTCCGTCTCTTTATAATTCAGTGCCCTAAAGGAGTCATATAATCACAGCTGTAACATCAGTTTGATATGTGAGGTTTTAGTAATTAGGCCTATGGGCAGCGATTGGGATCGAGCCATTGAAACATCAGCTGAGTTTCTTACATGGTAAAAATAGTTTTAGGAATTTCTCTCAGGGAAGATGCCAATGGAAAGTCACCAAAATAGATACTAACCAATCAAACCCAATGACAGTAAATTGGTTGTCGTGAAGTCCTTGAGAGCAGAATAACATTTTTCAATCAACTATATAGAACTGATTCTATGTGAATATGATGCTGTATGATTTACCTTTTACTTTAGAAAGTACTAAACATAGCGAGCACTTCAACATTTGGGAATAAAGAAAGGTTTTGTTTTGTGAACTGAGACACATTTGAATTTATTAGTCATTCATGACACAGAAGTTCCTCTGTTTTCCTCTACTTCTCTCATCGTCTCTCTTCCTGCTCTGTTGCTCTGTCTGTAGTTTCAAGAATTTTTCAAAAGGATGCTCTAAATATCTAGGACAGCTTTTTGGGTCACCATTAACATTATCACCCAAACTTATAAAACATGCAGAGAAGTTACCTTTTTTTTTTCCTGCATACATGAAGATCTGAGCTCTTCTTTTTAATGTTGTTTTCTCGACACAAACAACAACATCAACGAGCACTAACAACAGGAGTAATGTATGCTCTCATTATTATTCCATTTTAGCATTATAATTTATTCGACATTAGTGGGGATGGGGTGGGGGCTGCAGTTTCAAAGGAAAGAACATGAAGAGTGGCTTGTTGATAAGACACAAAAGTTACGTCAATTTATTCAGTCTTCCTCTCTCGTTTTCTCCATCTTTTTTCCCCTCACTTGTGAAAACACAAACACACCCTCTGTATAACCACATTATTCACTTCGTGTGGTGAAAATTTACAATTAATTTGAGAGAATCCATATTTTCTTATTTGTTTGTGCCTTTGTAAATGCTCTATGATCTACAGCTCAAAGGAGAGCAGTGAGGACAGAAGTCCCAAATCTCCCCCGTCAGCTCCTTATGCTTGGAACAGGCTCCATCGCTGAACCATTGACAGCCGCGTGTGAACTGGCAAATAAAACATCCCAGTTGCTCCTCATCATTAACACCCATCCAATAACGGAGAAGAGATCCAC
This sequence comes from Pachypanchax playfairii, assembly GCA_006937955.1. NCBI lineage: Eukaryota > Metazoa > Chordata > Actinopteri > Cyprinodontiformes > Aplocheilidae > Pachypanchax > Pachypanchax playfairii. The sequence goes on from SSNP01000061.1 coordinate 2,824,879, forward strand.
TTGTGGTTAATTCATCACTCATTTGTTTCAGTTTTTATTGGGATGTGGTGTCTCAGTAGAATGAATGATGACACATTTGTATGTTTCATTTATTGTGAAAGAGAGCAAGAATGACATCACATTCATCCAACTGCTTACAAACGCCACTCTCACATGCTAACGCCACCATTTGTCGACATACAACAAAGTGTCTTTCTTTTCCTCTAACGTTATAAATACAAACAATACCTCCCTGAACATCTCTGCTCCTCCCTGTAAATGGAACACTTATATAAGGCACCATTGTGGATTACATAAATATCTCAAAGTTATCAATATTTCATCCTCTGTGCGTTTGATGTGTTTGGTAATTGGATATTTATGTTGTGGGCTTCCTCTCTCAAACCCCCGTTGCACTTGGTTGTTGGTGTATGGTTGGTGCTTGTGTGAATGCATTTACACACAGAGCACACACACATACATATAGATGTGTGTGCACTGTGCATGCATGTGTGTGTATGTGTATACAATATATACATGTATACAGTTGTTGGAAGCCTTCTGTAAAAACTGTAAGAAAAACCCACAATGGCCACTGAAATAACTTAAAACTGACAAAAATAATACACATAAAATATAATGATATTTTTGGACTGTGGGTCAGCTGAATAATTGAAAACGTTAATTTAATGAAAGTAACTTGGATATAAATGATGGTACAGAAACTTAATATCCCTTTGTGCATCCTTTTTATGAAATCATTGCCATCAGGTGATTCTGTAACTCTCAGTGAAACTTCTGCACCTGTCGACAGGTAAATCTGTCCACTTCTTGTGAGCAGTGAGCAGCCAGTTTTGTTTCATATGTCACAGGGACAGTATCTTAGAAGCAGTGTGGATTTTGGCAAATTCCAGACTAATTTTTTTATGACATGTTCTCATCATTGGTGTTCTCTTGTTTCTTCCATTAGGTCAATTTGAGACTAAACAGTAACGGATGGTGATCTGACTGACTCTGATGTACCAAGGTGCACGGAAGTTCACCTTCAACCTCTTTGAAGGTTCTTTACCATTTGAGTATCAGTCTAGTCAGTGTTCTATGTTTTGTTTTTTTGTATACATTTAATTTACTCCTTCTGTTGTGTAGTGCACTTTATTTCTAAGGCACAACTGACTGTGTGTGGTTTCAGAGGTTGAGTGGACAGACAGAGAGACAAAGACATTAGGGTTCAAGGGGTTGGGGGGGGGGGGGTAAACAAAGACAGACACCAAAATCTAATCGATTGGTACTTGTACCAACTCATTAGAATCCATCCAGAAGTTTTCAAGTTGTCTTGTTAAGAAACAGACAGACAGACAAACCCCAAGAAAAACATAACTGCCTGGTAGAGATAAAAAATAGATAAAATGCTTCAATATGATCAAATCAATGTCATTTTTTGCATAATATAAATATAGATACATTTTTAAAAATGGTCATAAAAACATACAAAAAAATTTTTCAAAAAATTGAGAAGGCAAAAAACTGTCTGCCATGCCATGCAACCAAGACACAGCTTTCAGCAAATAATTAAGAAACATTTCTAAGATAATAAAAAAAAAAAGAGTTTGTGTTTCAACATTTAATATTTGCCAAATAATGTTGTATTTAATGTTTGAGAAGCTGGATGTGAAACATTCTTTAGATTATGTACAGAATCAGTTTATGAAGAATACAGACTTGTATTAAAAAGTGGGTGTTAGATGTTCTGCTGTCGGCTTTGCGCCGTGTTCGCGATCTGTGTCAGCTCTGTGTGCATCAGTGGTTTACTAATGGCATTGTTGATGGAAATACCTCTCCTCCTTAAATTGCCCCTCTCTGTAGTCTTCATACGTCCAGTCGCAGCATTTTTAATTATTGCTAATTAGCTACACGTTATGCAAAGTCATAAAGAGTCATCCTATAGAAAATAAAGGTGAGGTGTTTTTTTATTTTACCAAAAATATACCAGTAAGTGGTGTTTAAATTGTTTTTCTCCCAACAGTTGTATTTTGGAGAAAGGTGGGGGGGGGGGGGGGT
>SSNP01000061.1:2826925-2943093 GCA_006937955.1 Pachypanchax playfairii
GGGGGGGGGGGGGGGGGGGTTCAGAGAAAACATTGATCTTGTTCTTGGGGTCTCCCACAGGCAAAGAGAACTGGTGACTCGACTTTGATGGAGATGAAAAACAAAGACTGAAGACAAGAAGAGGAGGAGAGGTGAAGGAGAAGCGTGAGTGTGAGATTCCTTGTTGGGGACTTTTTAGTTTAATAAACGTTTCACATTTCTGACAGTTATTGTGACAAGACACAAGTCTTTTCTTGAAAACAGCAGCTTATTGACCGACCGATCTGCGTATCATTGAGCAAAAACTGGCAACGGAAAATCACAGAGTCAAAGAGAGGAAGGAAGGAAGAATGTGCAGTTTATTTATGGACAGATGGAAGGTATGTGCACATGAAGACAGAGAGTACACAAGCAGCAGCTGACAGCTCTTGATGTAGTTCCCAGCTGTGACCAAGGGAGGGAGCTCTTGGGTTTGATTTTAGGGATCCCAGAGGAGTAAAGTCAGTAGCATGCCAAGAAAAGAAAGAGAAAAAAAAAACACAGAAAGGAACAGAGAGAAACAGGAGGGGGTGAGAAACAGTGAAACACAGGAGGAAGCAAAAAGAGGAAGACAGACTTGTACCTTCTTCCATTACATCATTGTTTTATATGAGAATACTCCTCTCTAGCTTGCGTCAGTGGGAAAGACTCCAATCACACTTTTGGTGCAAGAGCAGCATCTTCATCATGCTTTATCGCTACAACAAATCCAGTCTTAGACAGCAGAGGATACAATTCTTACAACGCACAAGATGTATGACACTAGCTTTGGCTTGTGCGGTTTGAGCCTTTTATTTTATTCTTGAAATGTCCAAAGCCTCGCAGGTTTGTAAAGGTTCTGTAGCATTAGGTACAACAGTATATTAGGCAGAGTGGTGAAATGGATTTTAGCTTGGTAAACATGAGAGCAAATGCATCTCCTCCGAGCTATTCTGGTGTTGACAGCTTTACTGCTCATCAGACTAACAGCACCTCTGCCCCACTGCTGATGTGCCTGCTTACCTGCCTGCCTCCTCAGCAGTTCAGCAAAAAGTTGTCTCAAAGTACCTGCAAGACAAGCAGAGGAAAAAAGGCAAACGGCGGCGTGCGAGGGTGTGAGCTGGTAAGTATAGGTGGCGTGTATAGGCCTTTGCTGTGTCCATGCAGAATTGGACGTGCAGTAACGATGGCGAACTCGGTTCTTCTGCCATGCAAAAGCAGCTCTGCGCCTCGAGGTCCCAGATAACCCGTTTGTGGGATTTTGCTGCGGCTGCAGATATTCCGGTCTTATCATCAATCATTAGACCTTTTTGCTAGTTGTTTGAATCAGGTTTTCCCTGCTGCGAACACATTTAGTGTTCCAAGATCGGCGTGGGTGTGTGTGCGTGGGTTTGTGTGAAGGAGCATGTGTGGTGCGAGTCCTGCTGCGAACGCAGATACAGCAGCACTCTGCGCTGGACATCTCAGCAAGCAGCACCTGAGAGAGACTGAAAAATGAGAGGGGGACTCTCTCTCTCTCCCTCTGTGTGTGTGTGTGTGTGTGTGTGTGTGTGTGTGTGTGTGTGTGTGTGTGTGTGTGTGTGTGTGTGTTTGGAAAATGCTGTTTTAGAAAAAAGGTGAGGAGTGGATGAAGGTGACAGGAGGAGGGAATGAGTGTACACTCACATCAGTGAGCAACAAAACGTTGTACAGCAATACCTGAGTTACACGATTTCACACACACACACACACACACACACACACACACACACACACACACACACACACACACACACACACACTCACACTCACAGTCCAGGTGCCATTGCTGGTGACTGTTTGTGATGAAGCAGCTACTCGCAGGCAGAAATAGGTCAGTGAGCCTCTGGGCCTCTAGAGTCAGGAAGCCTGGCCTCTCTGTGTTGTCTGGCTAAATTATAATTTATTAAGCAGTACTGTGCAAAAAAAAAGGTGTCAAAAATTGTGTTTTGCCTCCAAATATTTTTAAAGTGGTCTATTAGGTTTCCTAAAGGTTTTTTTGGCTTCTTTTTTATTCATTTTTTGTTTTCCAGTTCCTGACCATTTACAGGAAGGTGTTGGTGCTGTTTGTTAAGCTGCTTAAATTTTTACCTGTAAATCATTCAGCCATTAAAAGACCTGTAAAGGGATGGACAGTTCAGTTCACACATAAGAGCATAAAAACATTTAATTACTCACTTAAATTTAATTGTTTATCCCATTTGGTTCTAACATCCTGTCATAAAAACACAATCTGTTCACATTCTATGTTATAGAACACATGATTAATGCAACTCCCAGGTTCATTGTCAACCTATTGATGAAAATTTTTCCTATTCCTTAAAGAGTCCCTTCCATTAAAAACAGTTTTTCTGAGGTTTCTGTTGAATATTTTAGCTCCACAGGTGTTCTTACCTTCATAGTGGGTGTGAAAAGAGGTCAACAAGTTCTCTTTCAGTTTTTATCTCTCAAACTACGCAGGTGGAGATAAAACCCGAGTTCTCACGAGTCCGAACGGCCTGTATCTGTTTCATCACAACTCTTTTGTTCGTTAGTATTCATCAGAAACCACGCCTAGCATGCTGCTGGCTAAAAGCTGTTAGCATAAGACGTAGCAAACAGGAAGACATGATGTCTGACGTTACCATGCACAGCGGGGCAGGAAACAGTATTCTTTGCTCTCATAGGCTAGTTTGTTAGCCAATCAGAGTCCAGCAAATTTGAACAATGAATATGAACGAGCTGCTGACGAAGCAGCTTGACGGAAGGAGCCGGAACCAGCCAAATTTTAAAGCAGACAGATTGAAAGATCTGTTAATCAGTGTTTCCTGACGTTTTTTAGATATAAAATGTTTCATATTACTGGTTAATAAGAAATAACCACAAAGTCCTGAAATGTGTATGAAATGGCCTCTTTAAAAACACGACTTTCAGATACTGCTGTCGTTTTTTAGGCCTTACACTTTTTCCTTTGTCTTCCACTTGTCCTCATTTCTGAATTCTGAAAATAAAAGTAAAGTCATGAAAAAGGAACTTTGAAAAACCTTTAGAAAATAAAAAAAAAATCATATCAGCTGAAAAAACCTTCTGCTCCTTGTGTTGGTTGATTCTACATGTCTGCACCAGATTTACAGCACCAATTCTTTAGCATTACTCTTTGTGGAAAACTGGAAACAAGGAAACGGGATTTTGAAGAAACTACACAAAGAACAGAATATAAATTGCATGATCATGGAGGACTGGGTTAAAAAAATATTAGATTCCCAGTAGTTTATGTTCATATACATTTTGTATTCATACTTTTGTAAAGCATCATATTAGGGTTGTTTATGGGTAAATAAATAAACAATGTATTGTTCTGTTGTTCGTTTCTTGGGCTTCTTTATTGCTTCATTTCAGATTAAGAGTTTTATTTGTTTGTCTCACTCATAATAAGTATTGGTCCTTAAAGTTGCTGCCAACATCCTGTTGTCATCTCATTCAAGTCACTTAACCCTTAACTCAGGAGAAGAAAACATCTATTTTTGAAAAAGATAATTCAGACCATGTTATTGGAAAGAATTAGAAATTTTAAGAGTTTTTTTTTTAGTCTATGAAATAAACTGAATAAAAGACAATACAAACCAGCACAACCGGAAGCAAGAATATACTGAGTAAAAAAATACCTTGTAGAATAAGATCTAAATCATTCCATCCATCTAATTCAGTTCATTTTTATTTATATAACACCAGTTCTCAACAAAAGCAACAAGTCCAGTTTACATCAAGAGCCAATTTAAATCACAACAGGTTCTGATCCAGCCCTGTCAATTTTCATGAGAGTCGTGTTTGTCTTGTTTTGCCTCATCTGCTCCAGGTCAGAGACCTGAGACATGTGGAAGATGGCCAGGGACTCAGAGGAACTCTGATGTTACTCCACCCTTACAGCTAAACACACACTGAAATAAAGGACACTGTTTTTTTTGTTTAATGATTTTAAACAATGAAGTTGTCTTGTTACTGTATGAGTGAAGACAGCTGGAATAAATCAGCTAGATGATGCAGGTGTGGACAGGCTGAGGACCTGATGGAGGGAGTGAACTGTGCTACACTACTTCTCATGTGATGACAGCTGAGATACCTCAGCAACATAAAGTAAGTTTGTAAACTGAAGGTACAAATTAATAATTAAAATGTTGTTACACATTGTCCTGATGTCTCCAGTTTGTCTCCTGTGTCTCCACAACGTTTTGTCTTTATTTGAATCGTTTTTTGATGTTTTATTTTCTGTGATTAGGTTTGTGTCATTACACTCACTCCCTCACCTCGTCCTGTCAATCAGTAGATGTCCTGCACCTGTCCACTTCCTAATCACTCTCATCACACCTGTCTTTGTCAGTAGTTAAACTCTTGTTTGTCGCTGTCTCGTCACACGTTCGTTGAATAGTCTTGTTTTTCCGAACACACACCCCAGTCAGTCTGTTACCTTGTCTTTGGATTATTGGTGTTTTTCAACCCTGGACCATCCTGGACTTCTCCTTGCCTGATCCCCAGCTGGATTTGTTTGTGGTTCCTGACCCTACAGATCCTGATCTATGTTCTGCCCGGTGACGTCGCCCTCTTGCCTCAGCCCCTGTCAGTACTTCATCTTATCTGATCTCTGTGAGTGACCATTGCTTTGTTTGAGGTTTTGAGTATTGGATTTTAGTTTTTTGGACTTGTCTGTCTGTCTTCATTCTGTGTTTGACCGTATCATCGTGGTCAGTGTTAACAGTTTTAGCTACAACCAGTGTGCTACATGTCTGCTGGCTACTCTACTTGCATATACCATTATCCTTTTAATAAACAGTTTAAAAGAAAAAGCTGACTCTTTCATCTTTCACACACTGAGGTCCACCAATAAAACACAAACATAACAAAACTAATAAAGCTAAAGGCATCGAGAGCCAGATTTTATTGTACATTATTTTATTTATGATTCAGTTCTTTGTCAGGCAAATAGTTCAAGTCCCATTACACTGAGTTTGGATCGCCTGGAACAATCTTTCTTTTTCTCTCTATAAACCTCCCACTGAAACTTTGACTTTGAAAGTCAAGCTTTGTATCATTAAAAAAAGAATCCCACACAAATCATATTCATCAGCATGAAAACACTGATTTACAGTTCCTGACTATTTCTTCTTTTACCTCAAGACTTGGTTACAATCACACAGTCATCTGCCAGAGAAATTGAACCGAGTGCAGTTGATAGGGCTAAATTAAATTGGAAAAAAAAAAGAAAGAAACAGGGAGAAAATTTGCAGAAAAATAAAAAAAACTGCAACATTCTTTTACTGGTAATAAAAAAAAAAAAAACATCAAGTATTGGTTGTAATGCGCTGTCTGTATGCCAGTCACATACCCGAACTGACACAAACACATGTCAACATTCAAATCAGCTCCATCTTTCCCCAGTTTGTCTCATCCGTAACTGGAACTGGGATTAGCAGCTATAGCCCACACATGGGAATAAAGCTTATTTACCTGCAAGTGGGCACCTCATCCTCAGTCCTGTTGCAGAAGAAAGGGAGATTAGCCTAATGCATAAACACTCTGAGATTATTCACTAGAAAGGATTAATAGATTCATGCATATACAGTATTTGGTGTTTAATATTGTGCATTTCTGAGTGCTGACGCCAAGACTTTACTCCCTTCGTGTTCTTGCATCTTAAAGATTACTTATTGAGATTAACTTCTTGGAGAACTGCCGTATGTTGCACCATCCAGACAGGTAAACCAATGGGGCAGGAGGATTTAATCAGCAAATCTGAACTGACACGTAGCAAACAGTCCTGAATGTGCATCTTCTTTTTACCTTCAAACCGTGACATTTCTCGACTAATCACTTGTGTCCATGCATGTCAGTCTGATAGTTTGAATCAATAGCGTTATTTTGTTTTATTGACTTTATTTTCAACGTTCTGCCCAGTCAGGCGGTCGGAAGCTGCTTGTTTGTCCTGGATGAATGTTTTTGTTTCAGTCTCACCTGCCAAGCAAAGCAGCTGGCGTCGCATAAGAAAAGATCTTGTGTAATAGTTGGAGCCCACCGACATGAACAGGTGAATTATATAAGCTAGTTTACTTTCATTTTTACTAAAGCTGTTTTGTCTCTATTGAAGCACAGCACCACTTAGAGATGTCATTGAGGAAGCCGTCTCTTGTTCGGACTGCCGTGTCAGAAGATAAAAACAGATTGACAATAAAATTCAATCTGAGGTCACTTTTTAACTATAAACCTGGTTTTTTTTTTTCTTATTTTCTTTTTGCCCGTGGACACGTATCTGTTGATGATCTGTCAAATATTAGGTTAGGTGTTTCAGAGGAACTATTTCGGTTCGTTATTCTCCAGCTTACTGGAGGAGACATGAAGGAGGATCTTTTCCCTGCTTCAGGTTTCAAAGCTGCGTTACAGCGATGCGCTGGAAACAAAGCAAATGTTTTCATCTTGACTTTTAAGAGAACCTACTCGCTATATATATCCCGTCAGGAGAGAGAAGATGACAGCTCACTCTTCTGCTGCTGTGTTTCTCTCTGATGAGAAAAAGAATTAAGCAATCAGTCACTTTCTCTCCACCCAACAGCATAACGCCGTTATGTATCACCGACGCCACATGTGAGTCTGTGTGTGTCTCCTTTGATGACATCTTCAGCAATCAAAGACATTTCCTGTATAAAATTTCATGAAATGCACAAATATGTATTTAACATTTCAATTAGAATAAGGAAACATTGAAAATATGCTCACAGAATGTGTCTTTTCTGTGCCGGGTGTGAGGATGAAAATGGTAATTCGGAGCTGTTATGCTCACGAAGGTGGGGAAAACAGGCTAAAAAGAGCAACAAAGAAAGTGAGAAAAAAAAAAAAAGAGATGACACACTTTCTCTTCACAGAAACATCAGAAAACATACAAGCATAAACTCTTTCCTTGTGTTGAGCTGCAATGTGTGGTTTCTATTATTATGTTAAAAATTGCTGTTAAACAACAGTTTCAGGACAGTAATCCTTCAGTTATGCTTGATGTAATTTTGAACAGTGTTACATTCAGTTTCATGTCTTCAGTTTTTTTTTTTTTTTTAATTTTAAATGTTGTGTTTTGAACTGCAAAGTTACAGACAGAAAATCGTTCTTGCGCGTGTGCGAGTCTCGCAATTCAGCCACGAGACTTCAAAGAGGTTTCAAAGTGTCATCTCACCTTATCGGTCAATTTTTACACCCAGTTCATCCTGGTTAGGAAATCAGAGGGCCAGTATCGGGGCCTCTGGCCAATTTATCCTCATGGTCTATCAGCACCCATCTCATATATTTTGACTATTTAGTACCCATGTTTGTTTTTACCGGATCACACCTAAATTAGCGGCTTCCTCAACATTGACTTTTTAATCTAATGGAATACACTTTTGAAATGCAGGCAGTCAGTCTAATTATTATCAAAATGGTCATTGTTCTCAGTGTGGCTTTATTTAGAACTGCAGCTCCAGATGTTTTCACAATAACTCTGGATTTCAAGATGGAAGAAATAAAAAAAAGCAGAGTTCTACTCAAATCAGGCCTTTAGCTCTTATAAGAGTTAATATGTTTGTTTAAAAACACAAGCAGGCCAAGCTGGTGTTCTCTGTATTTCATACTAGCAGAAACAGCTTCAACACACCTGCAGTGTCAGAGTCTGCGCATGGCATGTGCAAAATTTATGCACAACGATTGGGCCATTTGTTTATGACATGCATAAATTAATGTTTGTGTCATAATCTGTTCATGCAACTGAAGAAAACAAATTTGGACCAGTTTTGTTATTGTTTGCAAAGTAAAACTGGTGTAGCCAGAACCACTTCTATACACAAGTACATGTAGGGTTGGTTGCAGGGGTAAAATAAAAAGTAAAATAAAAAAAACAGAATTATTGTTAAGGTAAATACAAATGTTGACTCCGAAGTAATGCTCAGCTTGATCCTGTCGGGTGTAGCTGGTGTTATTAATGATTGTGCATAAGTCCATGCAGTGTCACAGTATTACACTGAGTGCATGAAGGACTATATGAATGTTAGGTGAGTGAAATTACGTAATCCTTTAAGTGTATGGGTGTGAATTACCATTTCATACCCAGGTGGTTTGAAATGTCAGCTGGTGGGTAGAACTTGACAGCCCCTGGGTATGTGGGGGGGGGAGGGAAGTGTTTATCATCAGTTTATAATCCCCATTTAACTCATCTCACCTTCTCCTTATTCTTAATTAGCTTTGTATTATATTAACTTCTGGTCAGCTTTTACTTTCTCTAACGCTCTTCATTGCCTATAAGTGTTCATGAACTCATATTTTGACTTGTCTTTAGTTTTAGCTTTTCTAATAATAGCCTTTGCAAATCCTCTCATCTTATTCTTGCTTGTTTATATTTTTTGATAAAGCACCAGTTTTGTTTTCTATAATGGACTGAGAGTAAAAGCTGCTGCACATGTAGACTGCAGGTACTAAATATGGAGCTCAGTATGAATGCTGTTGCACAGGAGAGCCACATAATAAAGGGCTTTATAGAACCAAGTTAAGGTTTAACAGGTGCGACATACAGTGTGGATGATTTACCACTCACACATTTGGGTTTTTAAAGGTAATGTAAAGATAAAGATATGAACTGAACCTTTTTTTAAAAAGAAGATATTTTTTCATAGTACCAGGACTAAAAAAAAGTAAGTGTGGAAAGATGTCTTAAGACATGAGACCTGTGCAGCAAGATGGGATTTAGGGTTTATGAGGTAATTTCAGCTTTAACTTTGTGATTTCATGCTCATGATGGTGATTCATGCCTTACCCATGAGGATTACTATGATACATCTCCCTTCTGACCACTTTTAAACCGGTGAGGTGAAATCGTGTTAAAGAGGCACATTTTTTAATTTTCTGAAGTCTTCTGAAAAGTATTTGATATAATTTAGTCAAAATAAAATGAGAATGCATACCACTGTCAGCAGCCTTCTCAGGCCTGAATTGTATACTGGTTGATTGAAGTGGGAGCCACTTGACTCCAATCCAACCCCCTCCATCAGAGTATGTACCCCTTTAAAGACTATCAGTAGGGTTTTGTGGTGTTATGCAAATAAAGTAAATGCACAAATGACTTAGTTACTTTTGAAGCTTGTAGACACATGAGAGCTCACCTAAGAGCTCTTCCGGTTTTGCTCTTATATGTGTTACCAATTGGTATTTTAAAACCATATGGCAAAACTCAGGGCACAACAGATATATTAATAAAATATTGTTTGCACATGCATTGGACTTTGAGACAGGATTAACTAAACTATTAACTAAAGTCTGCTTAAAATAGACAGAATGTCAAAATCATTTAAATATTTTGGCCCAGTGGCTTCTGGGCATAAACAATCAAAGTCATTTCACTTGTATGTAGGATCTCGCAAGCATTTGGCTCAAAAAGGTCACAGTACATCATCTCTTCAGGTAATGGTACAGTTTTTTTCCAATAATTCCTTGAACAGCAGGCAGTTAATTTAAATAATCTTTGATGTGACAGAAATCAATGGGTGCATATAAGATTTATTAACCACAACCCTGAAGTCTTGCATGCATACTACTTTCTAATATTTTCCTTTGTGTACTGCTTGCATGAAACACCTAAGAAATACTTCCTTGGGTGGAGAACCAGAGGCAGAAACTGCAGAACAAATTAGGAGTATAGCTCCCTACTGGACTGGGAATGCCTCGGGGTCCCCCATGAAGATGGAGACCATAGCTGGGGAAACGATTATCAGGGCTTCTCTCCTTGACCCACTGTAATCCACAACCTGACTTTGGAAAAGAAAGTAGAAATGGTTAGATGGATATTACTGACCTTGGTTTTGTACCACACATACACTTGTACCACAAGTATTGAGGCTATCCATGTCAGAAACATGCTATCAGATGTTCTTTGAAGACATACAAGTCAGAGGAGTTTTGTGGCAAAAAGAGACTTACTCAATATTAGGTATAACAAACTTATGTCTGATCAGAGAAACCTGTTACATCTTGAATTCAGCATGTTAACTTCTAGAACAATTGCTTATAAGCTGTTAAATGCTACACATCCCAATCAAATATCATCCATTTACGTACATTTTTTTAGTTATCTTGCCTTTAGCATCTATGAATGTTGAGTCTTACACTACCTTGCCCCGAGGAGCTGTGAAAACATAGAACAAATGAAATGTTTTAATGGTTGCTGAGAAGAGTGTTTCTCTATGCAAAATCATTTTCTTCCACTTCAAAAACTTTTCTGTAGAATTGTGGCCCACCGAATGTTACCAATTGTGTCTTAGTTTCTTCTTCATGAAGGATACACACACCAAAACTGATGTTTCTTTCTATTTGTGCCATGCTTTGTAGGGTTCTTATGTGTTTACACCCCATAACTTGAGATGTGAACTATTCTGTTACCACAATAATATTCATTTGAACAGCTTGACATATTTTTACAGCTAGCTTGCAAAATCTTAGCATGCTCTTTTCTGAAAACAACAATAAATGAATAGATTATTAAACAAGAAATTAAACATAAAGGATGTAGATTACTTTAAAATTGACTCAGCAACAATAAGACATTTGTGTGATTAAATGGGACTAATCCCTTGTCAATGTACAGTATGTCTATGTTTTTCATTAGCAGAACTGAAAAAGGTTAATCTTCATCTTTCAGCATCAGCTTTAATGTTGCTTTTACATTTTTTGGAAGAGAATAATTAATCTAATAACTACAACATCAATCTTTATTAATGGTCCACAAACCTACAACTACCAAGATAAAATAAACTAAAACAATTATGGCAGTAAAATAATTCAACTGTGATGACTTTAATAAGAGATGATTGAAGGAACTGAGAAAAGAAATATTCGAGATAAAAACTGGAATTGCAAAAGAATATGCAAATTCTAAAATTCTGAAGATTATTAAAATCAAAATACACTTTAAATAAGACTGAGAAATGCTGGAATTTACTTTCCATCAACCTTATGTATATTTTCTAAACATCTTAACAGAATCTGTAAGTTGAAGGAGAAACAAATGGCCGGCTCCCTAGTGTTCATTTTCGTGTTCAAAAACACACATACTTGTATAAAAAACTTGCCGAATCTTCTCTGCCAATGCCAAATCATTTTTTTGTGAAAGGACCATACAATGCCTAAACAGCCTGGCATCTTCTCCTCATGCTGGTCACCAGCCTGGTCACACACTGCTGAGAGATGGCATCCCATTCGTCAACCAACATTTGTCACAGTGTGGTTGTGTTGATCACCCTGACACAAACAGCATGGTCAAACTGGAATCTACAAGTATTCAGTAGTGTTGAGGTCAAGGCTGCTGGCAGGACTTGATAACAAGCCTTGTTTTTTTCCAGTGAGGATGATGTTGCCCCATCACAGTGCCTCTCCAAAAGTCATTACCCTCGCAAAGTCTTCCCACACTTTGACCCTATAGTCCAGCTGCTGTAGACATAATCTGGATTTGTCTCTAAACAGAACTTTCCCTCACATTTTCAGGTTCTATTTGATGTGCTGCTGACATGAGAGCAAACAAACCTTAACATGAAGGGCAATCATGTGTCTGACATCCATATCCTATGGAATTTGGCATCTAATTTAGAGATGGTACCAGGGTTCACTACTACATCATGGTTTTGGGAACACCAGCTTCAGCTTGCTATACTGTATAGATCCTAGCAGAGTTCTGCCCAAATAAGCTACTGTATTTGGCATTGATGGGGAAGATTTGAAAAGTTTTTCAGTGGTACAGCCCACACACTCAAATGCAGTGCTAAACATACAAATGTATTTAAATTACAAATGTCTCACCATTTAAGTGGAAATGAAGAAATTTCCCAACTGCATAAGATTTATTTTCCAAGGAATATTGTTACAACCAAGTAATATTAACCAAACACAAATTTCCTCAATTTCTGTGCAAAGTTATTTGATGGTAAACAATGTAATCACTGCAACATTATCCCACTATGCCAGATCAGAGCAACATCCTCATTACTACTAAAGAAGCCCCAATCTATTGGTCCATCAGAACTGCCCCAGTGAACGCTAAAAGTCATGACTCAATGAAGGTAACAGATCAACATCATCTGCTAAGAGGCAGAGATGAGATTCTGAGGTTTCCAAACCATACCCCCTCCTCGTCATGTCTATGCATTGAGATCCTATTCATGAATACCAGAAACAGGATCAATCACAAGTCACGTTCTTGCTACAAAGTCCAACCTGCATTGGGAACAAGCTTAACTCACTGCCAAGAATGCAGACATACTGTAGCTCTTGCTTTGGTTGTACAATGGCTGCATAGCACACACAGGTGGTCCCTTGACCCTGTATTCCTATAGCACCCCACCCCCAAAAAATGCCATGGGGTACCCTGTCATAAGCCTTCACCAAATCCACAAAACCCATGTGGACCAGAGATGCAAATTCTCATGGCCCCCTCAGCAACTCAGTGAGGGTCTACTTTTCTACAATCCTGGCAAAAGCCACACTGCTCCTCTTAAATCCAAGGTTCGACAATCAGTTGGAGCCTCCTTTCCAACACCCTAAAGTAAACTTTTCAAGGGAGGCTGAAAAGTGTCAGCCCCTTATATTTAAAGCACACTCTCTGGTCTCCCTTTGTCATCAATGACAGCCCCACAACATCCAGAGCCTTCAGCATTTCATAGCAAATCTGCCCCTGGCATTTTTCTGCTGGGCAGCTTTTTCATTTCAGTGACCTCTGCCAGTGTAATGAACTCGACACCAGGTTTGGAAGTCATCAGAGTGCTCCTTCCACCATCCAACAATATCCCAATCTGGGTCACAGAACCCCCAAATGCACCTTCCAGACAACATAGCCCCCAAAATCATGGGATTACTTAAACCTCTCCACCACCTTAAGGTGGCGATTCAGCAGTGGGATAAAGAAATCACATTCGATAATAATGATAAATTCATCTAAACATCTGAAGAAGGATGTAGGTCTCTGTAATTCTTGGTAAGTTCTTAGTAATTATAAATAATACAATGCTTGCTGTTCTCAAGATAAAATTTTATGTCTTCCCACTCAGCATGTGTGTTGACTTATTCCTCCATTTTGGCAATATTAGATTTATGAGTTCATACATTGTACTGAATTTTTTAATGCTCAGTTCATCATGTTTTTATAAAATCTTGGTGTTTGATGTGTGCATGGCAGCTTTTTAGTTCCTAATGTATTTTATAACTGTTTGTCAAAAATAAATATTGCATATAATCTTTAAATCGAGATATGTAAGTAAAGATTCTCTTCTTATTGCAAATCTATCTAAATCAAGAAAAGACGGATCAAACTCTTTAACATATCAGACTATAAGTATTCTGTTTACCTTAGTGATATTTCTCGTAAACACTCTTAATGTATTTGTCATAAATATACACAGAGATGGCTTATGATGTAATTATCTAAAATATTTGGCAGCTGTAGCCTAATTCAAAAAAGTCCATCTGTGTTAGACACGTTTAGTTGTATTGTCCTTGCAGGAACTGCAGTGAACAAACAATAACATTACTTCTTATTTACTTGAAAACTCCTAAAGCTGTAATCAATTAATAAAAATTGTCTGTAGTCCAAAGAATCATTTGCTACCAAAGGCTGCTGAAGGCTCTTCAATAGTTTGAAAATACAAATTAACTGTGATTGTTGGCTTTGAAAATGTATTAATATGCATATGTAAATTAGACAGTTTGAGGTCACAGGAATATTGTCATTTGATAGATGAGCTTGTTTTTTAAAATATAGATGTGATGCTCCACTTAAATCTTGTCAAGCTCTATGATTGTTTTTCTTTTTTCTTTGTTGTTGAATAATTAATTTTATGAATTACACTTTTCCAATCTAATAGGTTTTCTAGCGTTTTGGCTCCTTAAAACAATACATTTGGAAATTGTTGTCATTTATGTACATTTTGTAAACCCTGAGGGCATTCAGACTAATATTAGATGTTAGATCATGCTTCAGACTTTACCATTATATGTACTGTATATATCTGTATTTTGATCTTAGTATAAATTAAGTTCTGATGTTGTGAATTAAATACTTTTGTGGTTCTAAAGTTGTAATATAAAAACCGGAGCAAACTCCACCATTGATGACTGAATAAAATATTAGCAGAGTAATAGAGGGAGGGCTCCCTTATACCTAAAAGGATCCCAGGTGTGTTATGTGTAAAGATACGTCACATATTGGGACGACGACTGCAGAGGACTTGCAGGAAGACTCTGCAGCAGGTGGTGAGAATGGTTAAGAGAGTCATTGGGGTCTCACTCTTTTCAGAGACCCTTTTCAAAGAAAGAAGAAAAAAAGCTCTCAGAACTGTGGGAGATCAGTCACTCCCTGTTTAGATGCTGTTAAACCTCCTGCCACGTGAAAGAAGCTACAGCAAATCAAAAACAGTCAAAATGTGCAACAGCTTAATCCTTCAAATATAAAGCTGACTTTCAGTGACCTGCACAATAGTTTGTGTTTTTTATTGTTCATCTGAACACAAGATAGTAGTTTTACTTTATTATACTTTCAGAAGTTGATGAAATGACAAATAAAATACTTAGTGACCAAAAGAAACGGGGGGGGTGCGTGGATATATCAATCTAAGAGAATCTTACTGAGCTGTGACAGTGCCAAATTGTGAGCAAAATAGTGGTGGGGACAGTAACAATAAACTTGAGTGTGGTTTGAAGAATGTTTCAGGTTTTTTTGCATTTATATCATATGGCTCGCATGACTTGGCCATATTTAAAACTTGTTGCAAAAGTGACAAACGTTCCAACGCACAAGTCCAATGGACAGACTTCCTCAGATTTCCTCTTCAGCTAATCACTCAATGAGACACAGGAAATATTAGAGAACTTCCATACATCTTCATGTGTATCAATGGTGGGGGTCTCAGGGAAAGTTCAGTTTGTTAAAAAGAAGCAGTTTGCCAACGCTTTGATAGCATAGACATTTCCACATTTTAATTTGAACTCAACATACTCCCTCACGTGAGATGCAAAACATATTCTAAAGTAAAAATAGATGTGTAATAATACTTTCAAAGTCTCTGAAGGGATGCCATGTTGTTGCTGTTCATATGATTCAGAATAACTGCACAAATTAAATACAAATAATTCAGCTGATTAACTGTTTTTTAAAATTGGAAGGGAAGTAGAAACAGAGCCCCAACAGAAAACAGCAGAGGTCAGCCTGAACGCATTGGGATGTTGTTTGTAACCTTGGAACTATTGAGGTGATAATAACATAGTGTCGACAGGTAACACAGATGAACTCTCCATAACCCGCATGGACACTGATTCACTTGTAATTTTTCTGTGTTCCTGAGGCAGAGATGCTCTTTCATAGTAACATCCATTATACCATCTGTTGTTAACAAGCACTGCAGTCTCTTTCCTCAGACTCTTTGACACTCAGTCTGGGTCTTTGTCTTTCTTTGTAGTCTGTCAATCATATAAAGAAGTGTTGCAGTCGGAAATTTGTTCCTGCAACAAAATCACAGTGAAAAACTTACACTTGCATTGCTGAGATTTTCTCAGTATCCCCTTCAATCCCTCGTCAATCAAGAGAAAAATCTGAGTCTACTTCCTTCTTCCTCCTTTTGCTTTTACCCTGCCTCTGTCACATCTCACCTTTATTTCTGGGTAAGATTTTACATTACATTATTTAGAAAGCTGAATCACATCCAACATGTTTTCTTTTCCACTTGGTACATATTTCAAGAAGCTCTGAAAGCCAAATGAAAATAAATAAATTAATATAGTTGAATATTGCCCATTTTGACCACATTTCCATTTTCTCTTGACTCTATAATTTTTTTTGGCTGATGAAAAAAACAGATTTTTTTTAGAGAGAAGTTCACCAAAAAGGAAAAAAGACATTCTGTTTAAAAATGCTGTTTAACTGACTTCATGAGTATGTTTTTCAATAATAAGCAGTGTTGATATATGGAAACCCAGAAAGGCAAGAATTAAAATAAAGATATTCCATTTTCTACATTTGACCAAATCCCTCTTTTCTTTAAAAATCTTTTTTTCCCTCATTTATCTATTTATGAGGCCTGACAGTTAAGCAGAAAAAAGAAGCATAAAATAGTTTTTTCCTTTTTCACCTGACATAAAGGTCTGTGCATGTTTTGGTCATTAGATTTTCTCATCATTTCTCATCATTTTTTCACCATGAATAACAAATAAGTATGCAATACAGATTTGATTCAAATACCAAAGATTTAGGTGAAATACAATTCAAACCTTGTTTTTGTGATCAAAAAGAGATGAGCAATATTTTAGATTTAAATTTTCTACAATTTAATATTAAACTCTCAGGCAAACAGGGACAATTTTTTTTTTTTCTGATATTGTGACACCACATGTTGCTATGTCAAAGCCCCATTAAGATTATTTCTTTAAAAACTGTCATCCCATTCAGAATAAAGAGGGTTAGAACTATGGTCAAGCTAACACTTGGAAACATACGGCCTAGCCTGCCAACACTCAATCATAACTCAATTTTAGCTGAGCCCAAAGAACATGTTCTACAAATGAAGGAATGTGAGGACACGAACTAACCCCTCCCTTCTACCAAGGGGCACGTAACGTCAGTGAAGCGTAACACGTGGCTCACAGCCACCGTTAAAGGTAATAGGACCGTTTCCATCAGGCACGAAGCAGCCTAAATTGGACGTGTATCAGAAGCATAGTGTAGCGGGCTTGACGCGACAGTTCTATTTTTACGCATTACGCTTCTAAAATGAGTCATGCTCAGCAGTTTAGTTTGGACCAGAAAAAAATCATGAAAAGTAAAATACCCGCAAGTTTTAAAATAAAGGACACGTGCAGATTTCCGTTTGCTTGACTACAAATAAATACAATACCTGTGATGGTTTGAAGTCCGTAGGTGGTGTGAAAATAAACCACATACCTTCTGGATACATGTTGTTCTCCCAGCTTGTTGTGTGTGCTGATGAAATCACGCAGGATTTCGCAATTCTCCTCTGATTTCATAAATCTCTCAGGACCAGCCGGATGGAATACTTTTGCGAGCAATACGCATCTAAAACTCTCCCAGCGGGTAGGGACATGAGGCTGATTTTGCAAGAAAAACGCGCCGCTACACATGCGGTGGAAAGGAGGGGTAAAGGCTGACTTTTATTCTTTTATTATTAGAAGCTCTTTAAAGAGGCCATTTCATACAAATTTCAGGACTTTGTGGTTATTTCTTAAGTATTAACCTGTAATATAAAACATTTTATATCTAAAAACCATTAGGAAACACTGATTAACAGACCTTTCAATCTATCTGCGTGAAGATTCGGCTGGATTCGTCAGGCTCCGGACAGCAACTCATTAATATTTATTAATCGAATTTGTTGGACTCAGATTGGCTGACAAACTAGCCTATGAGAGCAAGGCATACTGTTTCCTGCCCCGCTGCACATGGTAACAGCAGACGTCGTGTTTTCCGGTTTGCTACGTCTTATGCTACAGCTTTTAGCTAGCAGCATGCTAGGCGTGGTTTCAACTGCAGAAGCTGCCGAATACTAACAAACAAAGGAGTTGTGATGAAACAGATACAGGCCGTTAGAACTCGGGAGAACTCGGGTTTTATCTCCACCTGCGTAGTTTGAGAGATTAAAACTGAAAGAGAAGTTGTTGACCTGTTTTCACACCCACTATGAAGGTAAGAACACCTGTGGAGCTAAAATATTCAACAGAAACCTCAGAAAATGGAATGGCCTCTTTAAGGGTGGCAATTTTTTTACAAAATATTCTTGCAGAATTTGACAATGACTAAGTGAAGTACCAATATCATATTATTTTACCTGAAGGTTTTGGAGAGAAGAAAAGTCATAATGTGCAAATGAGGTAATTGTGTTCTATTATGAAAAGCCCTTTTAATGTGACACAAACCTCTCACTTAATTCTTATTATGACCCCAATTAATTTACACATGGCAGGATTTCTAATTTACTGTTTCAAAGCTCTTTTGAAAGAAAAAAAAAACCTGAGAACTACACAGTACAGACAGTTTTGTTTCATGCTTGATGGGTCTCATATTAACAGAAGACAAAGGATGAGTGTTTACAGGGATTCATATTAGAAACTTAGCCTTTAATTTTGTTTAAAAAAATGTGCATCCTTTTTGTTATTCCATTTCTAGTTTGTGATTGATCCAAATGTCACAAGAGAAAAAAAAAGAATAATATTAAAAAAGTAATATAAACAACAACAAAGTAATACTAAATACACAACATAAAAACTTAAACACAATCCATCCATTTTCTAAGCCCTGCTTATTCCTATTCAGGTCATGGGAGCTGATGTCTATCTCCAGCAGTCACTGGGCAGGTCACCTGGACAGGTCCCCAGTCCATTACAGACATACTGATGTATGCCAGTGTATAATTTACTGACATTGTCTATCACATGTTAGTACATTCTTGTTTTATTTACAGCCAGTTCTTCACATCAGATTTAAATGTTTTAAAGTTTGTCATTCCTTTCATTTTATTTGGCATTGTGTTCCAGATGGGACCACATTTGATGGAGAAAGATGACTGTCCAAACATGGTTTTGTATCACATCTGCTTTTGCGATTCGTGTCTTTTCAGTGAATCAAATCATTGGCAGTGTTTTGAGATCCCAATCATATTTTCTAAAGACTGAATAAACATACTTCTACCAGAGATTACCATCATTCCTGTTTGTTGAGCTGTGTCTGCATACCAAGGCCCACCTTATCACTAGTCATGGCTATGTTTTAAAAGATTTTCTGTGCTATATTAAATAAAAACTAAGTGTAAGCTCAGCAACATGAAAGGGATGTCTGTGAAAAACAGCAGTGGTAAAAGATTACAGGTTCTTTCCTGCATAAAGAATCTAAAAAGGTTTGAAGTGTCTCATGATTTACATACAACATCATCTATAAAACAGATGAAGACAGTGTAATGCCATGAGCATGCTTGGCTTCAAATGGCACTGCCTCATTGGTGTTTATTAACGATGTGACAAGAGCCAGAAGCAACCAGATGTATGGGCATGTTTGTTCAGATTCACCAAAATGCAGCAAAGCTCATTAACAGCATTTTACAAAAGGGTAGGACAACAACCTACAATATAATAACAATACTTTTCGAACCTGCAAGAGCAAAACACAGTAAATGTTCTATAATAGTCAAGTTAGTGACCTGAGTTCATCCTCAAAGCTGTTTCTCACTTGATGAAGAAAGGAAGCAATGAACTCACAAAGCCAAAAGAAAGCTGAACAATTCATTAGTAAATGCCATGAGCTAACGAATTTTGGTAATTGCTAACTGCAATTACATGCACAGCAGGACTCCGAGGTCCTAACCATTTTAAAACCGTACTTTGAATAAGACGACACCATGTAAAGAGCATTTTCTAAATGCCCGGTACAGGGAATTTGTCTTTTTGCTGATATGGATTGCAGAAAAGTGACAGAATTTCCATCATTTAGTTAAATTAAATATTCTTCCAACCCTTGAGAGATGCAGCTGTTATACTTCAAAAAGTCATAACCTGACTACATTTAACATAATACAGCATGGTATGAAAAACACAGTGGAAAAGTGTCAATGTTTAGAAAATAATGTTTTATTCCAGAAATTGCTTATCTGGCATGTCTGAACTTCTGACTTATCGTTGTAACTGCCATATAACCTGTGTGTTATAGCATTATTTCATTATTTCAATCACCTTTGTTGCACTGATTAATTGCCCTTCTTGAGCCAGATCCATTTGTTACCATGCTTATAGTGGCATTAATCTCAAGAGACTTGGCCTCAACATTTGTTACACTGCAAGTTTTTTTTCTCAATCTCAAAATAACTGGAAAATTGCTCTCTGTCATATTCTTCTCTCAGGCATGAAACAAAAAAGCTGTCTTCCTCAAAAACTCAAAGGTTTAGTTCATCCATTATGCCAATCAAATAAGTGCTAGTACAACTAATAGAAAGTTTTGTTTCTTAGATATTAGCTACACATTCTTAC
Source organism: Pachypanchax playfairii (assembly GCA_006937955.1). Taxonomy (NCBI): domain Eukaryota; kingdom Metazoa; phylum Chordata; class Actinopteri; order Cyprinodontiformes; family Aplocheilidae; genus Pachypanchax; species Pachypanchax playfairii. The sequence goes on from SSNP01000061.1 coordinate 2,846,987, forward strand.
ACCAACTTTGGTTTCAATGTGTGGCTTTTACATAAAAACATGAAACAATGTGCAATAAAATATTGTTTTGTTGTCAATTTAAAGACCATCAAAATTTAATAAGTTACATAAATATTTTATAGAGGTGAGATTTATAAGCAGATATGCAGTTTTTTCTACTTGTACAACTAAATGTGATACAGATTTCATTATTCAAAAATTCAAAGTCTTTATTGTCATATGCACAGTGACAGTAGAAAAATGTTTCCCCGCACAATGAAATTCTTATTTTGCTACCTGTAGATAGAGAAGTAAAAACAAAAAAAAAATAATAATAATAACAGAGATACAAGCTTACAACTCTACCTTGCAGAACAAAACCACCTTTATGGTACTACATGTACAGTCAACACATCTCTGGAAAAGTACTGCAGTAGTAAAGAGAATACACAGTGGAATCAATAAACAAGTTTTGCAATATATTGATGCAAAACATCACAGTGCAACGACAACATAGGTTTATTTGAATCAAAGAAAAAATAATTATAGTAATTGTAAATAGAAAAGACGACACTGTAAAACATCATATGCAGTGTTCCTCGTCCTCCTCCCACCACTGTTTGACCTTCACTGTAACCTGGATCACCTGCTGGCTACATGTCACCATGCTCTTACAATTAGATTCAAATCAACACTTAATATACTCATTTCACAATGTGCACCCAATCATCAGTAACAAGGTGGCAGAATTAGACAGTAAATTACAGTAACATATGGTTTGATTGTTTGTCTGTATTCATATAGCATTGAGAATTTTGCAACAGTTAGTTATCATTTTGAGCAGTTGTATCAATTGATAATTAAATCATTTAAAGCAAATGAATAAACTCTCATTTGAAATGTAACATGTGAATTGCATTTTGAAACAGAGTTTTGAAAAAATGTGCATATTGATCACTGGTTGTGAGTTTTGTGTCTAGAGTTGTGAAAAATGACAACAAGGTTGTGAAAATTGTAGCAATGTGATTGAAAAAAACAGTATTTCTCTGCATTTGACCCATCGATGAGGAGCAGAGGGCAGCAATTTTTTTACAGTGCCCAGGGGGCAGTTTCAGGGTTCATTATCTTGCCCAAGGATACTTCGACAGGAAGTGGGATCCAACCCTGACCTCTCAATCAGAGAGGCTGTCCCTGTTTCTGTCTAGTTTGGTTGCTTAACCAAACTAAACTGTTTAACAACTAAATAATGATAAAACAGTATACTGTATTATTGCATATATACTGATATACAATAATACAGATAGATAGATAGATAGATAGATAGATAGATAGATAGATAGATAGATAGATAGATAGATAGATAGATAGATAGATAGATAGATAGATAGATAGATAGATAGATAGATAGATAGATAGATAGATAGATAGATAGATAGATAGATAGATAGATAGATAGATAGATAGATAGATAGATAGATAGATAGATAGACTATTATTTAATTATTTAGCTTTGTGAATTTGTATTGGCTGCTCCAGTGTCTTAGGATTGGCCTCAGCCATAACAGAAACCAAACAGTCAACCATTAATAAGGATTGACGCAGACATGTCTTTGTTTAGTTTGATCAAAAGAAAAATAAGACGTCTTTAGCGGGAATGAGAAGGTGAATGGGGCAAGAGTGGAACAGTTGTTCATCTCTTTTTTTTTGTCATTTTTTAAGGCAAACACTTTCTTTTATTTCAAGCACACTCAGGACCAGCCCTGAGCCGCATGGTGCCCTAGGCGAAAAAGGATTTTGGCGCCCCCTACTGCCCAGAACAGAAACAACGTAACTCAATAACTGGATTACATTGCAAAAAATATTTATTTACACTAAAATGAACAGTAGAGATGATAGATAGATATTTAATTATTACTTATTTTGCTCTTTACATGAGATGAATGGTGTGTCCAACAGTTTGTCCAAAAATAAATAAATAAATAAATAAATAAATAAATAAATAAATAAATAAATAAAAAGAAGATTTTGGCGCCCCCTCCAGCAGAGGGTGCCCTAGGCAATGGCCTAATCCGCCTATGCCATGAACTGAGCGCACTGTGAGTATGCTGTGTCTTTTTAGGTTTAGGGAAAAAATACAGGGTTAATTTTGTTCATCCAAAGATGGTAAATTATGAGATATGAGCTTGCTGAAGTAACCCAGAAAACAACGGCAGGACTGGATTTCTGCTTGCTTCTGAATTAATGGATAAATAAATAAATCCTGCAGATGCTCTCTTTACTCTAGACTCGCTTACTGATTCAGAATTCTTCTAACTTATTCCTGTTTAGGGTCACAAAGAGGGGTGGAGTACATACTGGACAGGTCACCAGTGCCCACACACAGACTTGGTGCACGCATGCTTTCACCTGGGGTCAGAGTATCTGGGGAAAACCCCAGAATATATAAAGATATCGTGCAAACTTTATATAGAAAGACTTAAAAATGTCAGCCAAAATGTAATATATAATTCTATGTATAATTCACATAGTTATAATTATTTATTGAATCATTACTCAAAAAACAGTTCACAAAATTGTTCTTTAAAAACCTGGACTCAAGGCTTCTCCTTGTGAGGTGACAACACTAACTGCCTCACCATGAAGCCCCTCTGGCATCGTGGGGTTGTTTGGAGTTCAAATGAGAAGTCAGTAACTTCTCCACTGTAGACAGCAGCAGAGCAATCTTAATTTGTAGAATCACGAAGGACTTTTGATTAGGCAGTGAAGCCAACTGCTACTCGGCGATTAGCTTGTCTCTCCCATGAGAGTACACCCTGATCTCATCTTACATATGTGTCATATGGTTAAAACTGGCAGGCCTTTGGAGAAAAGCTGCAGAAATCCTTTCTCTTAACAAGCCATCTGCAAAGTTCCATCTGTATAATAAATGTCAGAATACTCATATCTTTATTGCAATAAATACTTCCAAATTCAAAAAAGATTTGCATACCTTAAAAACACAATTAGATTGTCATCGTTTGACCTGTTCCATAACAATCCAGAGGGACAGGAGCCCTTCCAAGCAATGCAAGAGTGTTGTGTTATCTCTTTAATTGAAGGATTTCCTACCCAACTCCTCACCATGTGACAGGTTTAATGTCTTTCTTATAGAATAGAAGGTAGTGGGATGTGAAGTTAATATTAAACCCAAGTAAAAATTGCCACCCATCATCTCTCAAAGGTTCTGATAAATGTAAACATGCTTTCATAGTTTACATAACGTAATATTAATATATATCAGTATTAAATTACATTATAGTCGCTACAAATCTTTACTTTTTGGCCCTCAACTCAACTGACTGCAGCTTTAACACCAGAAGTAATTTTAATTAAGGTTTTAGGGTAAACAGAAATAACACTCTCCAGTCTGGGTGTTTTGTTTCATCAGAAGGCGTTGAGGATTCATTTTAAAGTTAACACTTGTGCGTGTTTGCTTATAATGCAAAAGCCACTAAACAAAGTTATGTCTGGAAAAGTTTGATGAGTCTTTGGTCTATCTTTTGTTGCAGTCGTTTGCTGCACTTGTTTTTTCCTGATCAGGTTCATGGTGGAGCTGGAGCTTGTCCCTGCTGTCAGAAGGCGAGAGGACAGGTACACCCTGGACAGATCACCAGTTCATTACTAATCCAGTGTAGAGACATATGAGAGAAACAACCATGTGTGCTCACAGTCCCTCAGTAATTTATGTTGACCATAGGAGTCATTGTGAAAGCCAGGGTACCTGGTGAAAACCCACACATGCATCGGGAAGACATACCGTCTCTACACAGAAAGTCCTGAATTGATGAAAACCTTCTTGTTTACCATGAGGGAATCGAGCTCACCACCTGATCATCATGTCATCTTTTGTTTTCCATACCACATATTAAAACAAGTTCTTTTCTTGTTTCTGACATTTACAGTGCTTGTGCAAAAGTTTTAGACAGTGGAAAAAACTTTATATTAGCTACATTAATATTTGTTGTGAGCAGCTGTAACTTTAAAGAGGCCATTTCATAGAAATTTCAGGACTTTGTGGTTATTTTCTTTTTATTAACCAGTAATATGAAACATTTTATATCTAAAAAATGTCAGGAAACACTGATTAACAGACCTTTCAATCTGTCTGCAATAAAATTCGGGTGGTTCCGGCTCCTTCCGTTAGGCTTCGGCAGCAGCTCGTTCATATTCATTATTCAAACTTGCTGGACTCTGATGTGATGAGAGCAAGGTATACTGTTTCCTGCCCCGCTGCACATGGCAACATCAGACGTCGTGTCTTCCTGTTTGTTACGTCTTATGCTAACAGCTTTTAGCCAGCAGCATGCTAGGTGTGATTTCAACTGCGGGAGCTGATGAATATTAATGAACAAAGGAGTTGTGACAAAACAGACACAAGCCGCTCGGACTCGGGAGAACTCGGGTTTTATCGCCACCTGCGTAGTTTGAGAGATTAAAACTGAAATAGAAGTTGTTGACCTGTTTTCACACCCACTATGAAGGTAAGAACACCTGTGGAGCTAAAATATTCAACAGAAACCTCAGAAAAAACGTTTTTAATGGAAGGGCCTCTTTAAAACAGCATCAGTTCTTCACATGCAGCCCGTTTGAGAAGGAACTACAAATCTTCTGTCTCTTCATGTTAATATAACTCATGATGTTGAGTTCAGGTCTGGATGAAGGATAAATCTCCATGATTGTTTCATTCTATAGATTTTCAACTAACAGCATCCTGCTAAAGCAGAACTACAGAAATATTTACATGTTTGTCTCATCAGAACAGCCGAAGCCTAGAAAATCTCTGACTTTGTTCAACCAACGCTGTTTAGAAGGAAACTGATGTTTTTAGCACATATTGATGTGATTCATATTTTTCAATTGGATAAAATAAACAATTCATACTGTCATATCTGCCGAAAACCTTTGCACAATATGGTATTTTTAAAAATATGCACAAATGTACTTCTATCTATTCTATAGGTTGTTTTAACATTGAATCAGTACTTATTTTACAACTTTAAGATAAAAGTGTTTGACATCTTTCACTGTTCTTTGTTTTTGTTTACCACACATGAACAGAGAAGCAGCATTTGGAAATTGGAGCCTTAGTGAATTGTGTTTCTGCTGTTTGAACAGTTTGAAAACCGACTTCACAAATCGCCAACCTAAAAGCATTTTCCTTAAACGACAGCACCGACTGGTAACTGAAAGGGGAAAAAAATGAAAAAAAAACATATGTAGCCTCATGACTGCCTTCAAAGTGTTACACTGATAGAAGGTTGGAGTCGTATTGTGAAAACTGGTGACATGCTATTCTAAATTTGTTGTTGCATAAATAAAATATCAGTGGAGCTTTGAAGCCACTTGGCTGTTTACACAGAGCCTTATCCTTTTCTTTCTCCACAGCTCAGCTGAGCACATTTCTGATGACTAAGACTGAGAGAGCCTGTTCAGTGCAGACCATGCTCACCCCTCACCACCACCACCACAACTACCACAGCCACCTGCTTGTCATGAACGAAGCCTTTGTGATTGACACAACCATCTCTTCTGGCTTCTCCTCACGTCTAGTGAACACTCTGGCCAAAAAGCGGTCACCCAGTCTGTTACAAGTAAGCAGATTATAAACTTGATTGTAAATGTTCCCCAACAATATATATATGTATATATTCAAATTTAAAAATAACTTGTCTTGATGACTGCTCCTGACTCACAATCCTCCATCAAAACACGTGAAACACATAAATAAGAATCCCTGTTCATTTTCATTATTATCCTAGTGTTAAATTACTTTAAAACAAAATGATCTCCTCATATGGGAGGGGTCAAAGTGAGAGCAGCTCAAGGACTTTGATAAGGAAAGACCAAAGCCCCTGCTGCTCGACCTTGGATAAGCAGAAGTAAATGGATGCATGGATATTTTATTATTTATGTGTTTAAGATTTATTAGGTTTTAGATTCTTTTTGATTTCTAGTTAGCAGTCATGTGAGCTGCAACCACACCAGTTAGAAAAGTGTTAAATAACTAAGATAAGTTTCACAGAAACTACCTTTTAAAGACCCAGTCTGATGAAAACCATGTTATTTGTGTTATTAACATGTTCTTGTGGCATTTTTCTAATGATAGAGGACATATCTTAAGAAAATTAAGCTCAAAATTGCATTTCTGAGTATTTCTGTATCAAATCGCTATGAATCAGTAGCAGATGCAAAAAAAAGACTGTTTGTGATGTAGAAAATCCACTGGGTGGGCCACAAGCTTCTGCTCTGAGCTAGTGTAAACACAGAACTCTCAGGGAGGAGTGGGGGGGATCCTCCAATGCTAACGGTTCCACCCACAGCACAAAAGCAAATTACTAATGAGCTACTGCCACTATGTAGAAACTACTTCCTAGAAAACAACACAGGTTTTGTGATTTTGGGTAAAAATGTCATAATCATAATTTATCATGTTGTGATGCTATTTCCCAATTTAAAAAAACCCAGAGTGGTTTTTGGCTTAATACACATTTCTCAGTAATCCTGCTGCATCCTGCGCTCTGAGCAGCTGCTTCACTCTGTCCTAGAAAACGACTGACTGAAACATAGTCACGTAACAATGTTACAACAGGAAGTGCTTGTAGTGTCCGTGCTGCCCCTGCAGATTAAACAGACACACCCCGAGCTGCGAGAGTCTGAAGCCAGACGCTAAGCACCCCCATCTGTAGTATTTTACTTTCTAAAAATGTCTCGGTGAAAATGTACATTTGTAGAGTTACAGGAATTTATCCTCCATTTTATTCAGGCAGCTCGGGGGGGGCAGCACTATCGGGGGGGGGGGGGCGATTTACTTCCAGATAAAAAAATAACTCCAGGATATAAGTTATATTTCAGGATAAATTAAAACTAAATAACACCAAAGGTATGATTTTATCATATATGTGCATATCCCAGATGTTGACAGATGTAAGATAGCAGGATACAGAACCTTTAAAATAGCTCAAAAAGATGAAGTGGGTCTTTAAATAATACTTTATGCTAAGGCAGATTTGACAAATACATACAAAAAAATTACCTGGAGAATTCTTATATTGTTTACAATAATACTTCATTTATGTAGATTTAAAATAAACCAGTGTGCTTGTTTTAACCAGCTGGAAGAATAAACTGAATTGTCTTTGCTCTCACAAAATAAGTGTAAGCACAGATAAACACTTAACTTTGCAGGAAGTGACATCTTCATGCTACAACATTGGTTAATTTTGTGGAAGTTCACCAAAAAGAGACGATAATAATCTGAGCTTTTGAATAGCTAACTTCCAACCACACAAAAATACAAAAAACCTTTTTATTTATTTAAAGTCACAAGTCTGCCAAACAAACACACACACCTCTTCCTGCTACACAGTCCTTCACAATAAGAGCATGCCTTCTTGTGTAAAATATACAGTACATCACAGTGTCCACCACAGTTTCTTGCATTGGTTGTTATTTTTTTGGGAAGAAATCTAAAGCTTTGAGGGTAGCTGCAGGGTAGCTTTTTGGCAGTTGTATGCTAATGGTTGGCTTTGTTTGGGGGTTTCAAATCAAAGCGAATCTAATTCAGATCTCTACCTTGACAACCAGGTTGGCCATTCTAGGAATATTTGGGACTAAAAAAAAGAGAAGTGCAGGTGTTCTTCAGCATCTAGTGAATTTGAAGATACATGCTAAACGTTTTTTGCTGTCATTGTGGAAGCATGTGTCGTCAGCCACTTTTTAACAAAAACATTTTTTTAAATGCTTAAAGCTGATATCCCTGATTTTAAATTGCGTAGCTTAGATTGTCAACAAAGTCACAGAACTCCCAGCCCCTCCCATCGGGTAGAATTCCTAAGCTACGCCCCCCCAGGTTTGGAAACACGCGTAGCCCCAGAAGACGACAGAGTGCAAGATACTGGTCCGCAGTTCATTCAAGTACCGTAACACGGCGGAATCACAACATAACAACGAACAACTGACATTAATTGTTACTTTGTCCTGAACCTGACGCGGAACCAGCCGGCAGCTGTTTGTCCTGCTGTGACATGGTAGACCGGCGAACACTCCCAGCAGTGGTGTGCTGCGGTAATATGTCTCAGTTTTTTAGGAGCACAGAAGCCAAATAAGTGTGGAAGTCCGTACGGCTGGAGAGACTGTCCGATCATTACTTCCGGGCCGAACCATTTGATTGGTTGATGTTTTTAGACAAATACGGGAGAACCACTTAATTATTTTTTTTTTGCTTTTTTTAATCTTCTCAACATATTCTCCATGGTGTGTTAAAATGTTTTTAATGGGCATGAAAAAAATATGTTAAGCTAATTTGTTATGCAAATTAAGTATAGCAGCTTTAAGTGACTGAATCATGCTAAAAATATAAGACTAAAACAGCAAAAACATAGCAATTGTTACTATATTTTATGGTCCCTTCATCTTCTGCAGTGACTTTCCTCCTACTTATTTATTTATTTACTTTTTTATTTTCTCTTTTAATCCTTTTTTCATCCTTCCATAGTTTGTTTATTTTTCCCTCTCCAGATCCTGTGCTGGGCCTACCTTTCTCTGCTTTCTTTCATGCCTCCCTCCCTTCCTCTCTATGTAGGCTGCGTGATACTGTGTGATATGTAAATGCACAGACAGCTGCTCTCGTTCTCAAAGTTTTGATTCAGCCATCGGCGTAATTAACAGCTCCTCGAACTGTGACTCATCCTAAACTAGGTGAGAGCTGCTCTGTTAGCCAGTGACAACTTTTTTTTCCTTCTGTGTGGTTTTTGCTCTGCGCAACAATTACTAACATACACTTTACCAAGGATTCGCCAAGATAGTTAGTTGCAAATTTTCTAACGATCTTATCCGATTTGGGGTCATCATGCACAATCGCATGGTGTGTTGTACCTTCTCAGCCTGAGTTTTGTTATTTTTCTTCTACATTTTCTTTTCAACTCCACCTTGATCGTCTCTGCGCTCTGGCTCACTCCCCTCCCTTAACCTACTTACACGTATAGGATTAATGGGTATATCAATTAACATGGGAAACAGTGATCTCCAGGTTCCTTAGAGACTAAATTCATACAATCCTAAACCACAGAGGTAGGCACCAAAGCGCTTGCCTGCTTTCTCCTCAGTGTTTTTTGTTGATGTTGTTTTTCATGTTTCTCAAAATTATGATTGTTTTGCTTTAGGAAAAAAAGAATGAATCACATTGTAAATGATGTGTTTAGGTTCAAACCCAGTGCTGTTTGTGCTTCTGCAGATAGCTTTTTATGACATTTTCATAATTTTCTAAGGTTAGTAAGATTCATCTGCATCCCAAACTCAGTACACTAAAGATTTAAACAGCACTTTGACAAAATGGTAGTTGTTAGGACATACGTGAAACATAAAACTGCTTGTGTCTTTTCAACTGTTTAAAATAGATGTAAATGGATCCGTTTAAAAATGAACACTGTAAATTCCTGGAAGTCTGAAATATATTAAACTGTTTTGTATTTTTTAATAAATGTTTCCAATCCAGTGTCAAACTTAATCAGAAGTGCAAAACTAACTAAAGAAGAAAAAATATTTCTGAGAAAAACATTTGTGACCATGTTTGTGTAGGCTAATGGCACCTGTTCTGACTGCAGAGGTGGACTTTTCTATGTGTTTCTGGGCATTTGGATGAAGTGAATGTCCTCCTCTTTACTAAACATTAATTAGTTTGGTAATACATTATCAAGTAGACAGGTGGTAAAAAAACTCTACATATTTGGAGTCGCAGAGACTGAATAGTACTTGATAAAAGTTATTAATAGGCCGAGAGCCCACACAAAGCTGTGTTTATTTAGTATAGATATAAAAGCTACACCCACAGCGAGTGAGTTTTTCAAAAGATGAAAAAGTGATATCAAATTTCTCATGTTCTAAAAACATTTTAAAAAATGAAATGGCAAATATAAAAGCCACAGTGGGGATCAGATTGATTATGGCAACGAAGACGCAGCTTGTCTGTTTGCTGCATTTTAGCAAAAGAAAACTTTTATTCAAAGCGTCTGTTGCTTTGTCTTAGATCTGAAATTAAATTACTACAAAGATCATTGAATATTAATGAAAACAGAAGCAGGAAAAAATATTTTTGAAAAGTGTAAATAAATAGTGTCTGACTATGATCCAAGGTTATTCAATAAGTAATGTTGAGATTCTTCATATACCAAATTAATACCGTGCAGGGTTGAAGGACAGCTGGTGCATTTGTTCAGCAGTGGGCAAGAGGTGAAGTTACACAATGGAGAGGTCATCAGATCACAGGGCCACATAAACAAACATTAGCTACGTTTACATGCGCCAAATTTCCCCAATCTGATCAAAATCTTGGTAGATCGGAATTCCCAAATCCCTGTTTACATGGACACTAACTGAAATGATCTGATCATGCCATGAGTACACATGCACCAAGCACTCTATCAGGTTAAATGAGTTGAGCATGCGCACAGTGAGTTGTCTTTCCGGGGGAAGAAAAAAAAAAAAAAAAACTCTGTCCTTTCTGCACGTCTTTCCCGCCCCATCGTGTGCTCGAGCTGACTCACGTTATCTCCAATATGGACCTTCTGCAGGTGATTACCTTTATGTTTGGGTTTTTACTGGTCGCATTAACCAAGCTAGAGGCTGAATACATATTACTACTGCTCCTCCGCCACAGGAGAGGAGAGGAGGATGACAGGATGACTGCGCCAGCAGGCCACTTCTGTTTAGTTCCCGCTATGTTTTCTACTTGGGTCTGCGAAAGCGGAAAGACGTCACGCTGAAGTTGTACGCATGCGCAAAGGGCTCTTTTCACCCTTTCTTTCCGAATGGGTGTACATGCACGTCTATCTGAATGAAGATCGGACAAAACCACCCCTCTCGATCGGAAGTAAATTTCTTTCTGATCAGGCTGCATCGGATCAAAACATTCTGATTGACATGTTTACATGACGTCTTTTTTATCCGATTGGCCGTTTATTCCGATTAAATGTGCCCATGTAAACGTAGCTATTGACACTCAGACACACCTTGAGACAATTTAGAGTCTCTACTGTCCATATTTTGGTCCGTGGATTTCCTGGAGAAACCCCACAACAAGCAAAGTCCATGTAGAAAGGCCACAGGTTTTGAACCCAGAACCTTTTGACCACAAAACAACAACCAGCTCACTAATTCAAAATTTTTGATACACTTGATGTATCAGCGTCGGAATTAAACTGGACTCCAAACAGTCCGCCTCCTTATATTTTTTTTCCTTCTCTTTGAATTCTTGCTTGTATGTTCTCTCAATGTAAGTCGCTTTGGATAAAAGCGTCTGCTAAATGACAGTAGTAGTAGTAGTAGTAGTAGTTTCCATGCCAGTCTGGAGGTGGGATACACAGAAGATATCAATCAAATCAATATTTGCTGTAACCACTAGCACCAGTCAATCAACTGGTGACTGGAATCGTCTCAGTTTCAGCTTTGATGGCTATGAGATGGAGTCAGTCTGACTCAATCACAGATAAATATTTGTGGTGCAGATTTGGATAGCTTCAAAAAGAAGTCGCTGCAAAGAGGTTTTTGTAGCTGTAAATCAAAAGTATTAGAATGCAAATTATTGTTGGGATTTTAGATCGAATCTAGCAGGGTGGAACAGTGTTTAGCATTGTCTTCTCCTTCACTGAGGAAGGATGTTGTATGTTTTCTCCTCCTCACATTGCAAAAACATCATATTAAGTTTTTATTTTTATTTTACTTCAGCTGTCGTTTGTGTGTGTACGCATGCTGTTATGTGGGTCTCTGTGTTGGTTCTGACTAGCAACCTGGACTTCAGCCAATAACAGTGAATATTGTATAGCTGGTACTGAAAACCAGAGGATGAACATGAACTGCTGTATATGAAGAAATACCTAAAATGAGGCTGATCTCACACCATATGCAGCCTGCTTTTAGCTATGTATCAGCTTCTTTCTCATAGTCTTGATTACCATGGTGTCATCTGATACAGTGCTGGAAATAAGATCATTTCTGTTACAACATCTAAGATTTTACCCAAATTACCAGTTGAAGGCTTGGTAAAATAAAGAAAATGTGTGGGTGTGTATGGAAATGGATGAATGTGAATTTGTAGTGTGAAACACTTTGTGAGTCGTCTGACTCAAAAAGCACTTTACAAGTGCAAGACCACTTGCCACCAAAATTATCCAACCCAAACTAAAATATTAGCTAACACAAATTTAATCGGAAAGCAGCTGAAAACTAACATGACAGCCTTAAAACTATAAATATACTGAACAAAATAGAAATTCAACACTTTTGTTTTTGCTCCCATTTTATATGAGATGAGCTCAAAGATCTAAAACACTTTCCACACACACAAAATAACATCTATCTCAAATATTGTTGAACAATCTGTCTAAATCTGTTATAGTGAGCAGAGATAATCCATCCCACCTCACAGGTGTGTCATATCAAGATGCTGATTAGACAGCAGGATTATTGTACAGGTGTGACTTAGACTGGCCAGAATAAAAGGACACTCTGAAATGTTCAGTTCTGTTTTATTGGGGGGTCTGGGGACTCAGAAAACCAATCAGTATCTGGTGTGACCACCATTTGCCTCATGCCGACCTGTTTTATCTCATAAAAAAATGGGAGCAAAACAAAAGTGTTGCGTTTATATTTTTGTTCAGTGTACATTAAAAGGATAAAAGACTACATTAGGGGTCCTCAAGTGGCAGACCACAATCTAGATCTATACCCAAATAAAGTGCCACATACCTATATTAATTCTAACATTTCAGTCGAATATCTATTTATTTGGGGGGGGGGTTGTCTTGCACACATCTTCTCACATTTACTGCACTTCACTACTGCACTACAATTTTAAGCGGCTTTTTTGGTCTTCAATTTTTTTCCACAGCTGTGTGTCCAGTAGAGAGTCTAAACCTTAGTTTGAGTAAAAACAATTGACAGACTTTAATATGTTTTTGTTTGAAGAGTCAAAATCTGAGATGAAAACTCATAATAGCTTTTAGAACCTGTAATTTTATTGTCATCTTCATATTTACTACATGGTTTCAACCATACAAACTATGTCTCCACTACAACCAATCTGTTAAATGTCCACTTAACGTCCAGGTTTACATTGTGTAGACATGACCTGGTACCACCACATTATGTGCATGTGCTGATGATTTTATGTAACTGAGACAGGCAACATGAATTCAAACCATCTATAAGACACTAATAGAAAAACTTCACTTTCACCACTGGTGAGGTCAAAGGTTAAGTAGAACTGCACAGCTGATCCCATTCATATCCATTAAGCTCTGACTGGATCAATAGTGCAGGAGCTCATTTCTCTGCAACTGTCAATAATGGAAGGCCTAATCTATTAAAAAATGGCTGGCTACTTTCACAAGCAGGAGGGGAAACTTATGACATATGGCTGTTTACCAAGCAGAATCTTTTTTTTATTATTATTCAGACATGTGTGATTGAGTGTTTGATGTTACTCTTTGAACATAATGTAAGCAAAGGGTGTATCAGATGTAAGAGGTGCTTGTTTTTTTCTGTGATTGTGCATGTCTGCTTGTGTGCTTCACATAGTGCACATGTGTTGTAATTTTTTCCCCTTTTATGGCATTTGAAATGTTTTTTTTCTTCTTTAAACCACGTTGTTTTGGTACCCCTTGAGCTTTCAAACCCCTGGGTGGTCGATATGGCCTAGTTTTTGAATTTCCTGCTGCACACAGAGAAACACTCAAACAACTAGTACACATACAATGCACCGTCAGCCCTACTTGCATTGTGCGCATGCAGACCCTGCAAATTGACAGAACATGTACACATGACAATGCTGTGTTCTTTCATTTTTATCCCTGAGAGGGTTAAAAAAGAAGTTTATAAAAAGAAAAAAGGCAGATGGAGGAATAAATAGGACTTTATTAAGAGACGAAGGGGAGGGGATGAGGAGGGGGAAAAAGTATAATAATGTGTCACACTATATGGAGCCGAGCCAAGACACACACTGTGAATAATCTGTGGTGGTTTTTTGCTGAGCCGGGTTTTGTTGCATTAAAAATATAATGCCAAATATGTCCCAGTGTCTGGCTTGCCTTAATGATGACAGCTCAGGGGAACGAATAATTAAGACAAGGGAAAGAGAAGCCTGCCTCTTTGCTTCTTCAGTGGTTTTCCAGTGAATCTTACACAATGGTACATTAAAGGGAAATTATACCGTGGCCCTAAATAGCAAAATGATATTGTGATCTTTCCGTTCAACAAAACAGTTCAACCAAACTCCAAAGTTACATTTGGGCTTGTTTAGTACATACTGTATGTATATATTCTGTTGTCCTTGAATCATTGTTCTAGTAGCTTATTTGTTATTAAAATGTGACATAGACATCTGACATCTTGTCAATCCAGGCAACGTCCCACAGCATCATTGCTCTGGCTCTCTCATTCCTTTCTGAGGTCGGATTTCCACCAGAACTTCATTACCAAAGGCAGACAACAACACCACTGTTCCAACATACTACCTGAATCAGCCCAATACATGATAATGGAATGTTAGCTGTAAGCAAACAAAGCCTACACAGAACGCCTAAACCAAGTGTACAGTAACTTCTCTGCAGGCTGGACATCCTGCTGTCAAAGTGGGAGACTCCAACAAGGATGGTGGAGAATGATATAGGCCTAATATACTGTGGGACCTCTGGATTGAACTTAGTGGTTATTGACAAGGGAGTGTTGATAGATTTAATGATCCCAAGCAACAGCGTAATCAAGGAGAAGGAATATGAGAAGCTAGAGATGTGCTGAGGGCTGGAAGAAAGAATAGAGAAGTAAGTAAAGTAAAGTAAAGTTAAGGCTTCAGTGCAACAAGTGGCCATTGTAGCACTCATTGTTGAGATTCCCAAACAAGAAGAGTTGCCCCAACAGATTCCAGGGCCAACCTCAGAGATCTTTGTCCAGAAGGAACAGCCAAGAAACTGTGTTGAACCCTCAAACTCCCAGACCTCTGGTACAGGGGGGTGTCTAGAAAATCTATGTTGGAGGGGGATAGGAGCACAGATCTTCAAGAGAGTGGCACATGTAAACGGGCCCACAACTTTAAAAAAATCAAGTTTCTACAGAATTATAGACCCTTTATCCTAATTTCAATGGCTGCCATAAACCAAAATGAAATAAAAATCAGTCGAAGCACAATGTCAAAGGCGTGGAGACAGAAACTCTTCTCATCAAAGCAATCCAGAAAGATGTGTACACCTGCCCTCCAGCGTGGTTCACGATCTTCAGCAGATGTAAAGGCTGGAGCCCACGAGATCCGAGGGGCAAGAGCTTCAGCTTTGATAATGATTCTTACAGAAACCCATTTACACAGATCTGAACAATCAATTTAATACTCTTAAAGCTGGGATACAATCAGATTCAGGATTTTAGATTAGTTTTTGGAATGATTTTTGTTTGATATCACACAGACAGTTGTATATGACTCAATGTTGAAGTGTTTATAAAATTACTGGTTTTCTAAGAAAAAATTATAGATTATAAGTCAGCTTTTATTTCTTTTATTTCCTACTTAAAGCAAAGTATATGGATAATTATGGACAATGATGTTGATCATTGAGAAAAGACTGAGCTTTTGAAGATGGCTTCCATCATCTGCCTACATCTGTAAATCTTCTGTTTCATAGAAAATTTGAAGGACTTTTATATGTGTGTATTTATATCAACAATAGGAATGATTTATTTATGTAATACTTGGCCAGGCAGATGACTCAAAATCACAGATGTGGCTTTGATTCAGAACACTGGTGACGTTCTCGGTGGCCCATGCGCTACGGAGCTGAAGAGTTGCTCATGCAAGGAATAAAGCCTGTTTCTGTACCAGCGTTGTGTGTGTGCTGGAGTCCAACCCTGCAGTCAATGGGTGAGAAATGGGATACACAAAAATATTAATCAAATCTACAGTATATTTGCTGTAACTACTACAAATGCACCAGTCAATCAACAGGTGACTGTAATTGCATCCATTTCAGCTTTCATTCTATGAGATGACAGTCAGCCTGATTCTCAGTCAGTCACACGTAAATATTTGGGTAGCTTCCAAAATATGTAGCTGCAAAGATGTTTGTTTAGCTGTAAAACAAAGTTAATGAAATTAAAACAAAAACATCATATTAAGTTTTTAATTTTGTATTTTATATTTACTAAAGTATGTTTTTGTGTTTGTGTGCACGTTGTCTTGTGGGTCTCTGTGTTGGACCTGTGACAGTCTAATAACCTGGACTCCAGCTATCAACACTTAACATTATATAGTTGTTACAGAAAATACAGTAGATGCATGAACGTGTATTATTATATATGGAGATTTCCCTAAAATGAGGCTGATCTCACACCATGTGCAGCCTGCTTTTAGCCCCTAATGGATCAGTTGTTTGCCATAGTCTTGGTTACCATGGTACCATCTGACACAGTGCTGGAAATAAGATCCTTTCTGTTACAACATCTGAGATTTTACCCAAATTTCCAAGTAAAAATCTCAGTTAAATACATTCGTTTATCTTAAACCAAGATATCCGCTAAAACAAACTACTGTAGTTATTTTCTTTCTCTAAAGAGGACACCGCATGTTGTAACTGATGGAGAGATCTTGCACATCATTTCTTCATGTCTTATTTCCAAAATTAACTGACTCAAGTTTAAAAACGGACCCAACAAAACGTTTTCTTT
Organism: Pachypanchax playfairii; assembly: GCA_006937955.1. Classification (NCBI taxonomy): domain Eukaryota; kingdom Metazoa; phylum Chordata; class Actinopteri; order Cyprinodontiformes; family Aplocheilidae; genus Pachypanchax; species Pachypanchax playfairii. The sequence continues at coordinate 2,863,709 of SSNP01000061.1, forward strand.
TACAAAAATTGAAAGTGAACATGGAAGCTGAACTATACAAACATCTTTGACTTATTATTGTAGAAATCAGCAGCACGACAAAAACCTCTGGTGGAATGTTAAAGATCCTTTGAGCCAAAAAGTGGCGTCCTCTTGTGAAGCTGTTTTATCACATGGTAAGTGAAGCTGCAGTGACACAGAGAGAAAATATACTATTTCCCTGGGGGTGTGTGTTTATTACAATACATTGATTTAGCAGACACTATTATTCAAAACATCTTCCAAGTGAAGAGGAGGTGGATTTCACACAGAATGACTTTCTGACAGGTTTTCAAAACAGAAGGGTTTTATGTCTTTTGTGAGTGAATACAAAGCCAGAGGCTAGAAAACTTAACTCTGTTCATGTGATGTAAATGGGATAAAAATAATAATCTCTAAATTCCTATGTTTTAGTACCTGTCTTAATTTTCAAAGTAACTTTTTTCTGTTTCCTTCAAGCAGGAAACTTTAACAAATTATCCATCCATCCATCCATTTTGACAAATCAGAACTTGGATTAAAAGTTTTCCTAAAACATTTTTGGATTTGTTTGTTTGTTTGTTGACACCATTTACAATTTCTTCTGAGCAAAGAACCTTCTCCGCATATAAAGACTACAATAAAGTGAGCCAGGATTAGAAGAACTGTGAGGCTCCATATAATGTTGTGGTTTTGGGGGGACCAAAGTGATCTTAATGACCAGGATAGGTTTAAAAGTCCTTGTTTCTCAAATCTCTATATCTTGAATTCAAAAAGACTTTTAGCTTAAAAAAAAAAACCTTTTGAAAAAAAAAAATAAAAATGCAGTTTTCTAATAAAAAACATTGCTTGTGTTTGGTTCAGAGCAAATGCAGCAAACAAATGCTATTTAAAAATATTTTGGAGTAATACAGATGGGGGAGTAGTCATGTAAAACGTTATCAGTTGCATGAACACATGTTACCAATGATTTATGTTGCATTTATGTTGTGTGCTAGAATTTGAAACAACTTTGCAAGACAACAAGTATCAGTATGTTGTGCTACGGAGACATTAATCCTCTGACTCATCAGCTGTTTCCGCACCAGCAATTACCTTTACTTACTGAAACTTTAGCTGAGGTATTACAGAAAAGACAAAAACAGAGACATGCACCTATAAGATCTTTTTGATCTTTCTAATTTGCATTTTTACATTTTCTTTTGATCCAGATTAAATGCTTTTCACACAGTTTACACAGCTAGCAGTTGTCCCGTGTTTACTGAGAGATTGTTTTTCTACCTCCTTCATTCATATGTGGTTGACCAGTCTCTGTCCTTGGATGCCAGTGATTTGAATTAACGATAAGTTTTTGTTAAAACTAATGCCATTTGGTTATTTACTTTGCTCCCTCTTCCTCTGCCAAGCTTTGCTGCTATGGGGTGATTCATGAAAGAGAGCTGAGATTGACAGATGGATACAGATATAGCACAGGGTGTGTAGCAATAAGATTCATCACCTCTAAATCCTGGTTTAGGCCTAAATCTACTGAAGGCTCAAGTCCCAGAGTGTCTTAGATAAACGTCTCTGAAGCTTACGCAGTTTTCACAAGGAAAAGAACGAGCACTGAACTTTAAATCAGAGAGTAAAGGCTTTGTATTGTGCACTTCTGCCCTCTTATATGACTTTATCTGCCCTTCCAAGGGCAAATGAAACTGACCTGATAAATAAATTTAACCAAGAGCTTGTCAGGAAAACCTATCTGCTATTATTATTAGTTAATTATTAGTTTATTTTAGCTAATAATTTTGTTTTAATTATGAAGAGATTTCAAAGGACACAAGATTAGAGAACTGTGTATTATACATTGAGGAAAAACAGATGAGTATTTCTAGATGCAGATCATGCTAAAAAAAACACTCAAATGAACCCACATAAATGTAGGTTCACAAAGTTACACAAGTACAAATGTGGCTCATATTCATACACACACACATTGCATCCCACATGCTCTGTAAATAGAGAGCAGGATGTTGCAGACAGTTGGGTGCATGGACAAACAAGAGATTTTCCTTGTGAGAGAATGGAAGTGAGAAAGCAAGGAAGGAAGGACGAATGAGAGGTAGACAGAAAGGCACACAGGAGAAGGGGGTAGGTGGACAGATGAAGTGGTGACTCAGGAATGAGATGTGAAAAAGAAAAGATTCAGCACTTGGAATAATTCTCCTCCACCTCCCCCATTTTTTCTTCTCCCAGGAAAGGTAGAGACAGTAGTGGATGTCCCCTATTTTTACCCTCCTCCAGTTCTATGACAACCCCCCCCCCCCGCCGATTCCTTTTCTTAAATTTACCACTTGTATCTTCTGAGTAGCAGCTGTCACTATGCAGTTGAGCTTGTAGTTAATAAAAGGGAGAATATTGAAGAGATGGGACTCCAGCCCTCTACTGGCAGAGGAAGTAACAGAATTTTTTAAAGTCATATATGGAAAAGCTAATAAAACATGACAGTGTTTTTTTTTTCCTTTCACTGAAAAGAATCTTTCAAAAGTAAAATATTACACCTACAAATGCTTTTGTGCCTGTAGAATTCCTGTGATCATTCTCTGGTTTTGACCATAGCATAAAAGGCATGTTTGTTCTTGTAATCCTGCTGTGGGAGCTCTGTCAAGCCCAAAGGCGATTAGAAAGTGTCACTGGTGGTTAAAATGAGAGTGAGAGAATTAAATACTTACTGTTTATCTCAGTGGGTGAGTTCTTTTTAATGACAATGTCAGACAAAACATTTTGTTTATCATGTTTAATAAACACATATTGACTATAATTTCTTGGAACTCATGATTACCTTTAAGTTTAATAACATTTGTTTTCCTTTTTATTTTCTATAAACCATTTGGTTTGGTATCCCAACAGACGAAAGGCAGGGTACACCATGGACAGGACATCACTACATCACACACACACACACACACACACACACACACACACACATACACAAGTCAAACAATTTAGAATTTAGTTTAGAATCACCAGTTAATCTCACACACAGGAGAAAAATCTGAATTTTTGGAGAAAAACCATTTAAGAAGGATTGAACATTGTTGCCATGGCATAGCATTACTAACCACAAAATGTCTCTTGAATAAAATCATTTGTCCATAATGTACTTTTAATGTCATACACACACATAAAGGAGCTTGATGTATTTTGTGCATGCTGTCTTGAAAATACACATTCAGGATTCCCCTGATTAATGACTATGTGGTAAACAACACACATGTTGGCATATGTATGTAATCTAATCTGAGAAGATGATGGATTAGACAATGGTAATTGTATGTAGCAGCATGGTTGTTGTGCACAGTTAATGTTTTAAAGCAATGGTCTTTCAAAGTAGTGTTCTCTGGAAAGGTTATAGTCAGCACAACGAAAGCTTGCTTGCGATCAGCTCACTGTCTGTGGAATTAGGACACTGAAATTCGTGAGTCTCCCGCGAAAATCGGGAGAGTTGAAAGCCATCTGACCTGAGTTAATTAGCCTATTAGTGGTGGTCTGTAGGAAAGAAGAATGGGCTGAGACCGTGGTCATTGTTTTGCATGTGACATACTGTGTTTAACCCAGAACTGGACGAGCTTGCTCCCGGGCCGGCATTGACTCCGAGCCCCCACCTCCCTTCTGCCTTTCTCCTGGCAATAGCTCGCATTCAGTCCTGTGTGGACATGTCCCACCCACATTGAATGGTTCCGACGCCCATGGTCTCAGCCCTGCTTGAGTTACCTGTCTTCTCATCAATTTAGTCAGGATTAATGCCAAAATCTCCAAACTCAACCTGCATGGAGGAAAATCAAGCTCAGGTGCAGAGAGAGAGCTGGATGGAAGGCAAAGGTGGGTGACTGTGTGCACAGGTGGCTAGGCATGTAGATTGGCATAAACTGGTTCTCAGAACATGGAATGTCCTCTCATTGTAGGGAGAGAAGCCCAAGCTGTTGAGTGAGGTTGAGATATAGTTGGACTCACCTCTAAGCAAAGTTTAGGCTCTGGAACCCAACTTCTAACCTACTTCAACCCATCTACCCAGCTTTGAGTTGCAGAAGGAAAGGTTCTAACTGTTGTACCTACATATGCACCAAACAGTTGTTCAGATTATTTGGGCTTTTTGTAGTCTTTGCACTGGAGGGGGTACCATCTGGGGCTTATCCTTTTTTCTGGGGGACTTTAATGCACAATGAAGGAAATTACAGAATTAGTTTAAGGGGCATGATTGAGAGGAATGGCTCCTGAAGAGGTTTGCAGGCTCTGGATTGGGATTCCTGTGTAGTGACAGTATGGCTTGGTGGTCCCAATTTTCAAAAAGGGGACCAGAGAGCATGTTATAACTATACACTCCTCAGACTCCCTAGGATTTTTACTCAAGGGTGTTGGAAAAATGCTCCAACTGATTGTTGAACCTTAGATTCAAGATAAACAGCATGGCTTTCACACAGGGTGTGAAACAGTGGACGTTTACCTTCTCAGAGGTGCTGAGGGTCTCATGCGAGTTTGCCTTTTCGGGCCACATTTGTTTTGTTTTGTGGATATGGAGAAGGCAGGTCCCCTTGGGCATTCTGTGGGGGTGCTATGGGAGTATGGGGTCCCAGGCCCACTTCTATGGGATAGTTTGTCCTTGTACAACCAAAGCAGGAGCTGTGTCCACATTTCTGACAGTAGGTTGAGTTTGTTTCCTGTGTGGGTTGGATTTTGCTAAGAATGCCCCTCGTCACTTATCCTGTTAGTGGTGTTCAGGGACAGGATCTCCAAGTGTAGCTATGGCGAGGAGGGTGTCTCATTTTGAAAACTCCAGATCTCATCTATGCTTTTTGCAGATGATGTGGTTCTGTTGAGATCATGATCTTCAGCATGCACTATGGCTTGCAGCTGAGTGTGAAACAGTCCAGAAGAGAGTTCGCTCCTCAACCTGCTCTCAACTGGAAAAAGGTGGAATGCTCCCTTCAGGTTAGTAGTGAGTCTTTGCCTAAAATGGTGGAGTTGTCTTGACCATGAATGATGGCAGAATGCAGCAGGAGATGGAAAGATGGACTGGACTCATCTGCAGTGAGAAAGGAGATGAGCCAAAAGGAAAAGATTTAGATTTACAGGTCTGTCTATATTCTGACCCTCACCTATGGTCATAAGGTCTGAATCCTGACTGAAAAAAAAAGCCAATTTCATATTTTACCTTTAACTGAGGTAAAAGCTAAAAATAATAGTAATTGGTAAAAGCCTTGAAAGTATGTTTTCATTATGTCATTTTTTTTTTTTTTTCGTTTTGCAATATTTGCAACATTCAGGTTCACATAGCTTTACCATTGTAACTTTGTGAGTCAGAGCTAAAATGTTTTGAATTCACTGACATAAATCACAACCTGATGAAAAACAAGTTCATCTTTGAGCTTAGAAGGTAGAGGTTATTTTTACAAGGCCTGTAACTCGCAATGCATACAGAAATGGCATCACCTGTCTCCAACCATTTTGTTTCTCTAAATCAAACTGTATACATTACTAAATGTGTTTTTGGTATGGAGTATCTTTTGGAAACATAATTTAAGTATAAAGAAAAGATGCACTTACTGTGATCATAAATCAAATCAAATCAAATCAAATCAAATCAAAAATACTTTATTAATCCCCGAAGGGAAATTAAGTGTTGTTGTAGCTCAGTTCCTTTTCAGGAAGCCATTATAGAAGGTTATAGGTGTGGACAGGAAGGATCTCCTGTAACGGTCTGTGCTGCAGCGGATTATGAAGAATCTTCTGACTGAAGACACTCTGTTGTTGAGTTACTGTGTTCTGAAGAGGATGATGAGGGTTTTCCATCATGTTCTTCATCCTCCCTTGGACAATCAACTCAAGAGACTCCAGTTCAGTCTCCAGGACAGAATCAGTCCTCCTTATCCATCTGTTCAGCCTCTTCATGTCACTTCCTCTGATGCTGCTCCCTCAACAGGTGACTGCAGATATGATCAGCTGACAAACTCCTCTTCTATTGCCGCTCCTCATCAAATCTCTGTCTATTGGTATTGTTTGAAAGCCAGGTAGAGCAACGTTGGAGTCCAGGATATGTAATATGTAATCAACAGCAAATAATATTCTATGCTTTCCTCCTCATCCAGGTCAGCCAGGATTCTCACTGTTGACTATTGCCTGATGTCCTAATGACTGTAAAAAAGATGGACATTGTGCACACAACTGGCCCCTTAGATTATTAACTGCCATGGTTTAGCTGTATTAGCTGACCATCACCATTAAGGGCATTTGGAGCCAAATGCAAAGTACATGGGTTAGATGTTATGGAGTACCCCAGGTCTCAACTCAAGGCCAGCTCCACTACTTTCTTGGAGATGCATAAATCTAACAAAAAACCTAATTTACCATGAAAAAGCACATTGGCTGTGAGACTAAATCTTTTAAGGAAGCAAACATATTTAATTTGGGGAGGAGTTGACACTGTCCTACCTTGAGTGATGATTCTATAGATTCCTGCAGAATAAATCTTTCAGACATAGTTGCATTTTTAATGTATTTTTGTGAATATTTAAATGGACTACAGACAAAAGGTTACAAATCGAACACAGAAGTGGACAGAGTGAAGTGTGCCAATATGTGTTGGCCTCAGCAGGAATAAGATTGAGCGTTCCTGACCTGCATTATAATCTGCCTCTTTCTTTCTTTTTAAGTCTTATCATATTGAAGAATTACTTGATTTACTTGAAGTTTTTATTGTTTAATTCCAGTGGTACAATGGCATTTTATTTCATTCAAACTTTAAACAGTAATCTTGAAAATAGAAACATCACCTTAATGGTGTGTTTTTACATCTTGTGTAACTTTTAGGTGAGGTATAATTCATTTCAGGGGATCGTCTTCCTCCTCTGGCCCCTCTTCTTCCTCTCTGTGTAGCTCTCCCTCCCTCTCCTCCTCTGCTTATCTCTGCGCGCATCGTCAGCAGTAGTTTGAAGTCAAATCTGACAGCCGCTGCCTTGGTCCGCTTCTTATAACGAACCCTTCCCGGTGCTCGTCCCGTCTGCTTTAAAACAGGTATGTTCTCGGTGTACAGAGCTTAACACGTGTTAATATGCAGTTTTTAAAACGGGTGGGTCGGTATAGAGGACTGACCTCGATTGCCGCCCGGGATGCTGTGAGCGTCTGTGACGTGCTTTCTCTCAAACGCGCTCTCACCTTCTTTTCTCAGCAGCTCAGTCGGGACTGTGGGACCGCATCTGATCACTGCCTTCAACTTGGGGTGAAGAAAGACACGGGAAACTCCTCGGGATTCTCCGTACACCGAGCGCTGATCGGGATATTGTGGTGAGCACACTTTATTATTGTTTGATTATCATCTTTTTTTTTTCTAAATGAGTCCTTCATAGTACTCCATCTAATTTACTCTTCTCGTCTACCACCAGGCTTAATAACCCTACAGCTATAGTTTACATTCAAATCATCAATATAAATCACTCTCTTTAAGGGTTTCAGCAATTCTTTTTACATGCCAAATAAATAAATAAAGCGGAGCGTGGCAACGCTCCTTCTCTCCGCTGCTCTCTTTCACGGTTTAACCTTCTCCAGCCAACCAAGTTTCGGCTTATTACCAGTTAAATTAAACGTGCCCACTTGTGACAATCACCGGTGCTGTCAGTATTCTTATCACGGAGGTTGAAAGAGTAAAATAATACCGAGCGGAATGTGGGAGAAGAGGAGTGTGAGAAGAAAGAAAGAAACATTTCAGGGTTCCCTAAGGGAAGCGCTGCTTCCTTTCTTTTATTGGAGGGGTTTTATTAGTCTTTTATGTCTCCACAATGATGATATTATCTAATACTGTTCTACAGGCTCTTCTTAATATGCTATTATTGTTAGTGTCATTACAACTCATTATATATTGTGACATCCACTCCTGCAGAATGAAATCTCTGGGTCCATTTACTGCTTTTATTGTCCTGTTTATCAATTAAGCTTGTCTCTAATGGAGATATCACACTTCCTCCAACATAAAACATTACTCTCCCACACACCATCCGCTAGCATCTCACCTCCCACATAGCCACTCTTGCTGTCCACGGCCGATTATCTGGTTATATGCCACCATTTGAACTAATATTGAGTCCCTACTTAATGTAATGACATCTCGATCAGTCAGCCCAGGCAATACCGGTCCGCTTAAAGGCTCATAAAGTGTGTCATCAAGTGCAGATTGAAAGGCCATAAAGATACAGAAGACAAGACAAAGTGTTAGTGGAGGTTGAGTAGGCAGTTTGCTAATGTGTTTTATTGTTTAAGTACAGTATGGGGCAGTCATTGTGTTGCATGCACTCAAGAATGTGTGTGTCCTGAATGTGTGCGACCGTGTGTGTGTGTGTGTGAGGGAAAGAGTCGGCTTTGCTCAGTCATGTGTGTGTAAGGAAAGAATGAGTGAGCAGAAAGGAAAGAGGAACAGAGAGAGATTATGCTAACGAAAAGTTCTGGAAAATGCAAAATCCTTGTAAGCAGGTTTTTTTTTTTGGGGTGGGGGGGTTCTCATACATATATATGTATATGTCTGGCTGTCACACAGTTCTCTGATACACAGAAAGTTCCTTCAGCTTTGACATGTCTTTACAAGTGTGAGGTTTATATGGAAGAATACCCCAACTTACTTTAGCTAAGCAAAGTGATACATACATGCATAAAGGGGGGGGAAAGGGACTCATTAAAGGTGACCTCTGACCTGGACCCAAACTTAGTAATCTCTAAACTCAGCAGGCTTCTGCAAAACTGTTCCAGTATGAAATGAAGTGAAAATGTGACCGTATGTTTCCAGTAGGTATAATAAAAATAATATCATTGAAAAGTGTCCTGTGTCTTCCCACCTCCATTTACCTCCCGCTCCATGTTTGGATGAGTTTCACTCTGGGAACTCCGCAGATGTTTCTGTAGAGAATCTGAGCCTCTCTGTGGACATGGCCTGCAATCATCCAATCATTTAGCTTCCATAGCCCTCATCAGTTTTTCTTGTTTGGTGAAAATGAGTTGTATTCTCAAATGATGAGCTGATGTGATGCAACTGATGGCGTTCCAGATGATTACGATGACGCAATCGTGACCATCCAAACATTGCCTGTACTGATAAATAAAAATGTAGATCTGTTTGCTCCATGTTGGTGTGACCAGCACTTCTGTGGGAAACCTACTTCAGCTCAATACTAAGTTGATCTCAGTGACCGTACATGTATGACCGTTTGAGAAATCGTCTATAAGATGCTGGTGTTGGTGGTTGAGGACATTCAAACATTAAACATGGTAATATCTTTTGTAATAGTGGTGTTTGTTCTATCTATTAAAACCTCCATAGATGTCATTAGGCCTGACTGTTAAGCAAAGCTTGTGGTGGTCTAACATCTTAAGACCCTTTCAGATGTTCTTAGCTATTTCTCTACCTTTTAACACAGTAAAAGTTAAACACAAACTAATGTTAATTTGAAATATTAATTGCTTTTCATTATTTTGCTAGATTCCAAATGTAACTCTACTATTCCAACTTTACCGTATAATGTCACCACTTCCATAAACCTCTTATTATGTTACATCCCTTTGTCAAACTTTCACAGAAAAATAAAATATAGAAAGAAAAAAAAAAACTGCTGAATGTTCTCTACCACATTTGGGGCTTGAGAACTGCAGCTGCAGCTTCCACTCCCCATCTGACATGGGACAAAGACAAACAACAGCTAAGCAAAGAGGCAACACTGCAGATAGCAAAGCTAGACAAAGAAGAGGCCTGTATTTTTCTAGAACGGATATTTATACTTGGTAATTTGTGGAAGTTAAAAAAAACCTTGGAAGGTGGGAGACAGTCAGAGTTCTTAAACTACTAACTAAAAGTTTGGTTTTTTTACACTCTGCCATCCACAACATGGTATACTATACTCAGCATAGCACATTTAAAGTGATATTTTAGCCCTTTTGAAGGGTGTACTGTACAAATTAGACACATATATAATCTTTCTTGTTGTAAGGATCCACCAGAACAGCTGAAGTTTAAAGAAAGCAAGTCATTGTCCGAAAAGACTGATGAGCTAACAGCTAGTCTGAACTAGCTAAAACCAAAATTTACTGATTCCATTTTAAAATTGTTTATTCAAAAATGACCTTATAAAGCTTTAAACTACCCTGCATTAAACTGTTTACATTATCAGAAACACATTCAAATAGCTGAAAATCACTTTTAAAGCTAAAATCACTGCAGATGTTTTTGCTTCAGCGACATAATGAACTCCAGGAGTTTCTTGACAGAACCGCCCCCCAGTATTGTTGAAAGGTTTAAGGTCTTTGTGTAAAATGGCAAATAAAAGTTTGTGTTTGTCTCGGGTTTTTGTAGGTGCAGGTGCATTACATCATGACAATGGTGTTGCACTGCTGCAGTCAGGAATAAGGTGCTACATCTTACATCAGAATGAGATTAAAGGGACTCTCTTGTACTGAGTGTACCTCATTCTGTCAACTATGTTGTTTGAACAGAGACAAACACCTGGTTAAAGAGATTCTGCAAAGTGTAGACAAGTGGAATGCCTCTTACGTGACAGAATACCTCTAATTGTATTAAGAGCTTGTGTTAAGATGGTGGGTGGGCATCACCACAGTCATAAGAATCTGACATTCCATGCAAAATGGTTGTGGCACACTAAACAAGTGACTTTTTCATGTGACAGATTGTGTGTCTTTTCCCCCCCTCCAGTTCCTGTTTGTTCTCTGCTGGGCACATTTAAGATTCACACTGTCTATATCAGAGACAGATGAGACAATGAAATTATACAACAAACTTTAAAAAAACACCGAGCTGAAGTCACATTTAGTGACACAATTAGTCAAAACCTTATGGAATCTTGCAGTTATAACCACCCATCCTGTCAAACTGTACTCGGCCTTGAGTTTAAAAATAGCTGAGTACAAACACAAACTGAAACACACGCGTAAACACGTTTTTTTGCAGGGACAGCCCGGTGTGCGGGCACCAAACCAGAGAGATGGTGATAACAAGGCTGAAGTTAGTTGAAGTTTTTTTTTTTATTTATTTTTTTTTTTTTTTCACCTCAAATCTTCTTACACTCTTTTCAAAATCTGATTTATCCCAAAATGAAATGTTTTTTTTCTCCAAAAATGGAGATAAAATACACACACTCTCTCGTTCTGTCTCCCTGTGTTTTCCTCTCCTTCTTTTTCTTCCTTTGCCAGATACAGTTGAGCTGAGCCCCCTCAAACACACACACACACTCCTCTATTACTCTCACATACACACTATCACACCCCGTTCCTGCCTCCCGTTCTCTCACATCTCTCTCCTCTCTCCTCCCTTGGCACCTCAACGTGTTTCTCTTTAATTGAGATGCATTTCAATGTGGTGCAAATTAGCTTTCTACAGCTCAAGTCTAAACTTGCAACGTACAGTATATATGTGTGTATGCCCATGCACGCATGTGCGTGTGTTTGTGAAGAGAATTCCCACAGTTGAAAAAGAAGGCGCTACCTTCCTCTTCACTTTTGATCGTCTCTCATACAAACGTTCATTTTGTGGTACAGTCTTAGTAAATCTTAACTAGTGTCCTTTGGCTGGAGAAATGTACCTTCCTCTGTGGATTTGAATTCTGATCTGTGCCTCTGTGAAATGATTGTAGATGGCAGCTCATTAGGGAGAGGGGCAGAAGTCAGGAGGGTCAGTAAGGTTATAAAGACATGTATTGGTTATGCTAAGTTTGTCTCACGCTTTTCTGATCTGGTTCTGCTTTCTTGAAACTGGCTTCTGTAATTGTGTACCTGTGCACACTGAAGGCAGCAAAACAATGGGAAAACTTGAGAGCACAGTATGACTTATTTAAAAGACAATCCTAATCCTTGTAGATTTACCGCCTAAATCTAAGTTGTTTCAGTGTCAAATACCAAAAGGAACTACAGCGCGTTCAGATGCAGCTCTCTTCCAAGAGTCCCACGAGTGATCTGAGCTCCAACCTCTGAGCAGCTTTAAGTGAAACTTTCATGCTCGTTCACAAACTGGAAATGCTCATGTGTGATGTCTCCAAAACGGTTTGATGGGTCGTGTCTGGTAAAAGCCACAAGCAACCAATGTGGTGATCTCAGTTGGAGGATTTGCAGGCGTGATCCTGGCATGGGGCTCTTTGTGCCACTTCATGTTCCAATGTGTGTGCGTGCACATTCATGTGTGCATGTGAGAGAGCACAAGGAGTCATTTGGGAGAGTGATGCTGACAGTGGGGTGACCTTGGGGCTCCCAGCAGTCTTCCTGTCGATGAAAGAAATGACTTAGTGCCTCCCACTCCACCCATGATGGCTCATTTATTATCATTAGGCACATAGTCAAAAGATGCTGTGTAGGCCCTAAAGACATAGTAGTGTGTGTGTTAGTGTGTATAATGGCCTGTGTTTTTGTCACTGAGAGTGACAGACAACACTATAGAGACAGAAATGGAAGCGTTATCTTATTCAAGTAGTACATGTCTCAGCGTATGTTTGTCAGCTTGTGTTTGTCACAGGTGCGCTCGGCTTCATGAGGCCTCGTGAATGTGTTTGTCCATATTTTGACTGCGGATGGGTTGCCTGTCTCTTCACATCTGTCTGTGAGCTGCGCCTCTCTGCTTGCTCTCCATGTTGTAAGAGTTAGAGTCTGTGCCACAAGCCTAACCTTACACCACCTCATCCAGCCGGCGAGCAACATCGGTGGTATATGGCTACATCAGGGCGGCCTCTGTGCTATCGTTTCTCAGCATGATGGATGGAGACTTCTGAGGGCCAGTCAATACCCAATCTGAGCCCCACTGTCCTGATTTAAGATACAGCCGAACCCAGGTGACACACTCAGAAGCATGCCACTTTAATCACTCTGAGCATCAACTCTGCACTGCCAAGATTGGTGTGTGATTGGGTTAGCGTGCTCGTCTCTGTGTGTGTCTGCGTGTGTGCTTGTATTATTATCTCACTCAGTCAAGCACTGCTGTAATCACACGGCGATGGGCAAGAGCTCGCACTTCTGACAGAGTTAACATTTCTTTATAATGTAGAGGTGCTGACAGGTATAACATATACGACAGAAGATTTATGTTATGAGCCACTGCAATTGTAACAGAAAACATGCATTATCTGGAGGGCAATAAAATTCTTACTGAGCCTGATGGAAGCTAAAAGTTCCTGTGAAGCCACTGCTTCCAATGAAACATGTTCATCTACTTGAAAGTATCTTTAAATTGGCAAAGTAACACATTCTGTGACGTTGGAATCACGAGAGGATTAAAGTCGGGCATTTTTAGTGCTATATTTGTTCTTTAAAAACAAAAAAGGGTGGGGATTCAGGATGCTGTTTGCTGCTGGCGTTGTGGTTGGGCAAACATATCAATTTTGACATTCAATATGTTCACCAGTGCATTCCAACTGGAGAATTTTATTTATTTACTTTTATTGCAATGAGGGGGGGAAAAGATGGAAGGAGTAATTAAGTAACGGTGTCAAGTTTTAGTTTGTCCAGCTCATCAAATTCACTTAAGCTTGTATTGATCATGAAACTGTCAGGGTAGCACATGTAGCTAAGTGCTCTTCACAGCTGAGCAGATGGTGGTGTAGAGCTGAGCAGTATCTTCACACTGAGTTGCACACAAACTTTTTTAAGTTTTAGTGTGAACAATTAAAAGAGAAGGTTTTTCCTTAAAATGTAGAAATATGGGCATTTATATTTGTCTTCAAATAAGGATTTGATTTCCAAGGTCTTAATTGCCAAAAATTGTCAAATCAAACTCATTTTTTTTCTGCAAACTCTAGGGCCAAGATGAGCCAAGAAAAGACTAGAGATTTTACAGTACGTGTGAACTGTCACTATGGAAATACTACCATCCGCTGAAAGCAGGGCATGATGCAATAAGTGCTCTGTAAGAACACAGTGGTGTTGTTTTCTAACAGCACATCAAGGTGACTATTTACGCACTTGTTATAATGAATGTTTTTGTGTTGATATCAGTACTTCATGTATTTAGACAAATCTGCTTAATAACAGAAAGTGACAAATAAAAAGGATTATACAGATAAACCACACGTTGTATGAGGTAATGGTAAATGGACTGATTTAATTAATCATTCACAAACACATGCACACACCAGTTTGCATACTGGAGCCTACATGGGGTTCACATTCTTGCTTAAATACCCACTCTGATCATCTTTTGAGGTATTTTAAATCATTCTCAGTGGTCTTTAAATTAGAATTATGGCGTTTTGCCATTTTCTAGGAAGTAGTTTCTACATAGCAGCAATAGTTCATTACCAATTTGACTCTGCACTGCGGGTGGAACCATTGGCACGAAGGATCTGCCACCCCTGTCCGTTGCTAAGAGCTCTCCATTTATGTTAGCTCTACCGCTAGCTTACAGTTAGCTTACAGCTAGTGGAGCAGGAGCTTGTGACCCGCCCATGTGCCTTTTCTACGTCACAAATCCAGTCTTTTTTAGACGCATTTTAGCTTCTGCTACTGATCCACTGTGATTTGAATGCAGGAATACTCAAAAATACAATTTTGAGCTTAATTTTCTTAAGATATGTCCTCTAGCATCAGAAACATGCCACAAGAACATGTTAACAACATGAGAAACACAACTTTCATCAAAGTGGGTCTTGAAGGACACTTTGATATGTGGCAGGTGGAGCTTGGGAAGAACTAGCAACCATTTGATTGGCAGACCACCATTCTTTTTCTTAAGAAACAGTTTTAATGGCTCAGGCTATATAATGGATGCTTAAAAGTGGCTAGCAACAGGGAGAAAACACAGGCATGTAAGTCAACACACACACAAAAGGACCCATTGCTCTGCATATTTCAGATGTGTCCCTCCTCCAACACACCTGATTCAGATGATTTCATTATCATTTTAACATTCCATTAAATTCAGCATAGGTTTGTTAATGGCCCTTCCATTGAAAAAAGAAAACATCTAAAGCATGTAGGACAGTAAGTCTGAAGGAACAGTATTTAGAGAGAGATAGCAGTAGATGAGATAAAAAGTTAAGAAAACAGATCACATTTACAATAAAAATGTCCCAGTTATACTCAGTAATATAAAACATGTTTTAAGTTTACCTCATACTAGTGCTGGATGGTAGACCAGTATTAATTTCCCATGAGGTTTAGGATTTTTCATATACTTAAAACCACAATAGAGTTGAAACTACAGCTGTTTCACTATCATCTACATTGTTCATTGTTGAAGATGTGTATTATTACTATAACCAAACGTGATTGTGTGTAAAGCGCTTTGGGATTTGTCTGACTTTAAAAATGCACTATACAAGTACACACTATTTACCATTTATAATTTTATCATGACTTTGAAACATACCATAACACATGTTTATAAACTACGTTCTTGTGCAGCAGAGTGGGTAAAGCTAGCTTGCTTTCCAATTAGCATAATAGCTTAACAGCTGGAAGAAGCTCATGTTAAAAAAAACACACATTTAGAGATAGAGCTGTGGAGAGTCTTCAAGTAACTCAAATAACTCAGTCACAAAAATCTTTATTATAGGTTTTCTTTGTACAGTTTTTAATTATAGACAGCATGATACATGACAGAAGATAACGACAAAGACACCAAAACATTTTCAAAGTTTGGGAACATGCCAATTTATTTTTTATTATGTTTTGTACTTTTTTATACAGAATCTTATTTTACTGAGTTTCATGTTTTCACAAATAAATTTCTGCAGCAACAACTGGAATTTTCCCATTGAGGGACAAAGAACGAATTGTTCCTCTTGCTATTCTAAAGTAAAACAAAAAATATTTCACATCAAAATTAAATTAGCTTAGAACAATAACACAACATCATCATCAACATTGTACCAATAGTTTAGTGATGTGTTTCTGATTAAAATGTCAGAAACCACAGAAACATTTCTTCTTTCCAAATCAAACCAACAAGCAGATGCCGAGTCTTGAATCATCACGTGCAAAGTTAAAAAAAAAAAAAGCAACAAATTTGGAGCTACATTGAACAGAGCCAATGAAACAATCCAGTGGGACTGTGCATGCATCTTTACATTTGCAACATGCGTTGAGAAGAAATTAAAGTCAGACTGGGACTAAATGTTTTGTCACAGAGATTCAGATTATTCCTCCGCACAGCGCTCCATGTTGGAGCTTCTATCACCTCGTAACAAGAATGAATGCCTGTAACAAACTGTCACAAACATTTTGACATCTCATCCCCAGACAAAGGTAGTCAAGATCAAAGTGGCTGTTATTGTTTTTATGTGGAAAAAGGTATTGGAAAGAGTTTCTAATAAATAAATAATAAATTACAGAATGTTTTTGTGTATGTGTGAGGAGGTTGTAGATGTTATTAGAGGTACACATCCAGTCCCTTTCTCATCTAATTCAATGAAAAATCCTGTCCAAACTCTTGACTGGTAGTGTAAATACCAGAGGCTTCTAAAAACTGGGAACCTTTGGCGTATTGTAATTCATATATCATCCAATCAAATAATCTATCTGTATACTTATTTGCTGTAACTGGTTCAGAGTTGCAAGGTGTTGGTGTCTATCTTACCATCGCGACTCATTAGGAAAGAGATGGACTCAACCGGACAGGTCACCAGTCCATCACAGGGACACATAGAGGCACTCACACCTTGGGCCAAATAACAATTACCATTTAAAGCAGTACTAAATAACATTTCTCATTTTACAACCGTCGTAAATAACCGTGTCAGACAGCCATCGCTCGAACCGACTTTGCAGATAACGATGTTCTCAGACAAGGTGGCATATTTTGCCCAGAAAACTCAGAAGACATTACTCTTTTTCTTTTTCTTTCATGTTCTGACTTGATTCCAATGAAAAGCGAACTCTGGTTATTGAGCCAAAAAAGCTAACTGCTAGCCTTTATAGGAACGACTGATAACAGCTGCTGCAACAAACAGCTGTTGCCGTAAAGCAGCAAAGGAACTGCCCACCCGGACCACTGAATTGTTTCAGTGCATTGTAGGGTCATTGGAGGCATCCAGAGTGATGTTTAATATAAAGCTGAACATGTTTTTTCAGTTAGTATCCACTTAGACAAGTTTCCAAAGAATAGCTTAAAGTTTTAAATGTTATTATACTGTTTTAAACTTGCATGTTTGTTTTTTGACTGTGGGAGGAAAATGGAGAACCTGAAAAAACATGCAGTCATTTTTATTATTATCATTATTACTATTATTAATATGCTGTTATACAAATGTTTGATCACATTGTCCAGCAGTGCTGAACTGTAATTGCTATCAGACATGATAAATACTGTCCAAACCCATGTAGTTTTTAGATTTTGCAGACATGTCAAGCTCAAATTAGCCATGATACACTCATTGATAATAAAGTAAGTGTTTTTGAAGAGTGAAAAAAGGTTGGAAAATGGAGTTCAGCATCAGCGTACCTGCTGTTTCAGTTCATGAGTGCATGATGCAGAAGCAAACGCTTCAGCCTGTGTGGTAATCCAGAGGAGATTGTGTTTGTATGAGTGAGTGGCTGGGTATCACTGCTTCATCAGACAGTGATCTGTTTGCACTGGTTCAAATTGTTCCCTCTTGACATGTCATCACTCACATACGTGCGCTTACTCAGTTGTGTACACGCGGACACAGTCGCACACGCAGAGTCACATCCCCTCCCCTCCAGCCCTGCCGGTTTGGCTGTTAGTCTAATTTATGAGGTGCCGTTAATTTGGCCTAAACGCTCATAGCGAACCCTCCCTCCTCTCTCATCCCTTCATCTCTGGATCGCTCCTTCTCTTCCTTCCTCTCATCAGTCACTCGGCAGAGTAAATCAGAGGAATGGTATTGCACAGCAGGCAATACACAGACTGGACACCTTGACTAATATACTGCTGTCCTTCTCCATCCCTCTCTTTCCTCCAGTCCGTCTAACTCTCTCCATCCTGGCCTTTCTCCATCTCAGTTATCTACTGCCTAAATAAAAGTTGACTTTTCTTTTTTTTTTCCATGTTTTCCCCCTCAGTTTAGGTTTGTTTTATACTAAAATCTCTATTTTCTCTTTTTTTTTCATCAGCTACCTTCCTCCCATCCTCCCATCTCCTCCACTTTTCCTCTTGCTTGCCATCTTTGCTCCCTTACCTTGCTTTGCTCTTCTTTTTCACCTCCTGATTTTCCTGTTCTCATGTTAGGTGTGTAAATTTAGAACAGAAGGAAAAAGGGGATGCTTTGTGTATGTGTGTATTTGTGGGAGAAACTACACATGAAAGCTTCTCAGAGTCCCCATACAGCGCTGATGGGGCTGATTAAAAAGCTAAAGCCTTGGTTTTCATCCATATTTAGGATTCACATAAAACCAGATGCACACAGTCAGTTGCTTCATGCACATGAACACACAAGTTTCACATGTGATCATCTTTCTTTCATTATTCATTTTTTTCCTTTGTGCTCGTCGTGAATTCTGGTCAGTCTCAAACACAAACAGTGATTAGTTAAAGGTATTTCCTCCTGATACAGCAGAAGTGAACAAAAACACTGTCAGGCATCTGAGACTCCCTCATCGCCTCACATTGTTCTCTCTAATTCCTCACATTGTGCACTTCTGGGAGTAACCCTGGTGCTATAGCAGACTGCCCAACACACCTATACATCACCTCAGTTCTGTCTACATCTCAGTCTGTTTTCTATATTTCATCACCCCTCTTATTATTTTCCTTCCCATGTCTCATTTTACAGATTATCACTCTCTGCACACTTATTCAGACCCATCTTTGTTCTTAATTCCTCAGATTCCCACAGCACAAAGGGTTTATCTACTTCTCAATAATGTAACAACATCTAGCCTGCTGTTCTTCTCTACAGCACACACACACACCACCCTCATTTTCACCAGCTCTGCCTCTCCTATCCCTCCTTCCTCTCGCTCTGTAACTTCTCTCTTGGCGGGTTTCTAATAGTGCGCACTTCAAGTCACAAGATAAAGCATTCTACCTCTGCCTTATTCCTCTGTGTATTACATAAATCCACCATGGTTATCATTAAGCAGGAGTATCATAAAACACTGCCTCATTCTTTGTAAAGGTCACACTCCTTATAGCAAAGAACTGACTAAACTGACTTAGAATAGAATAGAAGACAATAGAATAGAAACGTGGCAACTAAAAAAAGGTTTATTCATATATATTAACCAACATATACAGTGTGATTGGTTTCGTACAACTGCTGTGTGCCAGTACAGATTTGGGATTAAATCTAGATTCATCAGTTTATTACATCTTTATGCTAATAAAATTGAAATCATGTACCGATTAAGTCAAACATCTGCATGCAGGTTGGTTTGTTCAGAGCAAAAAAGTTAAGAAAATGTTTCTATTTTTCTGCTGTTTATTGGTGTTGTTTTCTCATTAGTGACACCTAGTGTTTAATAGAAAAACTGCATGAGTGATGGGAAAGGATCAAAAGAAAGTGTGCTTCACCTTCATTTGTTTATGTGAATAAATTCAAATTACATGAGATCAAAAAGTTAACCCATGTTTTAGTGTTTGGGAAAATAGAAAATGCATGTTGTGACCTGCATCTGAGTTGCTGAAAGAGTATTGAACACCTCTGTTGTCTGGCAGATTCTCTTTATTTTGCACTGCCTTATTTTTGTTGTTTTATTTATTTATTTTGTTAATCATGAGTTTGGTTTTATGAAAGTGAATTACAACTTTTAAACAAGTTGTGTGGTCACTTCTAACCCTGTAACTTTTTTTTCAGTTACGTTACAGATATTTTAAATAGCTAACTTTAATTGAAAGTGTGAAAGTTCCACATCTGTGTAAGGACATGCCACTACTAGCATGAATTAACAGCTTAGTCATGATGTGGAAATAAAAATAAAAACAAAAAAAGGCACATCAGCAGCTGCAGCTTAGCAAATTCACAAAATTCCATGTATTATGTTAAGCGTTATTCCATTTGCATTTCAGTTAACTGTTAAATGACCTGCCTGTAATGTATGTTCAGACCTTTTTTGCCATTTTCTATAATAGACTATCATACAAAAATATACCCTATGTACATGAAAAGTATACTAGTCCCTTTTTCTGGACACATTTTTCTCAAATGTAAAACTATTCAAGGAAAGAAAATTATTAGAAATGTCAAAATGTATAACATGCAACGAAGGAACATAGTTTATGCTACCATTTGCCTGTTCTCCAGGCTTCAAAACTCTCCAGGCTTCAAAACTTTCAACTTCCGTCATGATCAAATTCATTAGGAAACACAGAATGTGCAAATCAAGTATGAATCAGATGTGTATTCTTGTGCGAATCCATAATGTGGCTGGATCTGTGTGAGATCTCCGGGAGGCAGGCCAACTGTCTCTGGCTGAGTCGTTTCTATTTGCTGTGTATGTCTGTGCAGTCAGCCACACAGAAGACAGATAGAACCACCAGTCTGCTCACCCCTCCAGTCACACCAATGTAATCAGACCTCAGCAGCCATAAACCACCGGCTATGGACACTCTGCCCAGCCTGCTGTCACACACACTCACACCCACATACGGAAGCACAGTTGCAAGTACAAGGATATAGAGAAAAATGACTGCAAATGTGGACCTTTGCACAAAGACAGATATTTGTGTGTGTACAGTATGTGTGTGTGTACACACACTGCTCAAAAAATTAAAGGAACCCTTTGAAGCCACTTTAGATCTTAAATAAACATGAATCCTGCTGTATATATCCATACTGATATAGAATGGGTAATGTGTTAGGGACAAACAAATGCCTCAGCATTTGATGAAAATAATCAACCTAAACGGCTTAATTTGAAGTCACCAACAAATTTTAACTGAAAAACTGATGCAGCGCGCTGGTTTAATTCACTGACATTTCATTAAAACAACTCCTGATGTTCTTCAGTACTTTGTATACCCCCCACATGCTTATATGCATGTTTGACCATGTCTGGGCATGATCCTCATGAGATGACAGATGATCTTCATGGGTATCTCCTCCCAGATCCTAACAACATCACTGAGCTCTTGGACAGTCTAATGTGCAACCTGTCAGCATTGGCTGGACCTAAGCAAGATGTCTCAGAGATGTTCTATTGGATTTAGGTTAGGCGAGCATGGAGGGCAATCAATGGTATTAATTACATCATCCTCCAGGAACTGCTTAAATACTCTTGCCAGAGGAGGCGGAGAATTATCATGCACCCGGAGGAACCCAGGACCCACTGCACCAGTGAAAAGTCTAACAATGGGTCTGATGATTTCATCCTGATAAGCAATGGTACTCAGGGTGGCGTTGTTTATTCTGTACATGTCTGTTCATCCTTCCATGGATATGACCCTCCAGACCAGGGGTGGGCAACTCCAGGCCTCGAGGGCCACTATCCTGCACATTTTAGATGTTCCCCTGTTTCACCACACCTGCTGCAGATGAACAGGTCGTTAACAGGCTTCTATAGGACTTGCTGAGAGGTTGCAGATTTGAATCAGGTGTGGTGAAACAGGGGAACATCTAAAATGTGCAGGATAGTGGCCCTCTAGGCCTGGAGTTGCCCACCCCTGCTCCAGACCATTACTGACCCACCAACAGCATAATGTTCACCATGTTTTCTCGCTAAAACATTGGACTGAACATGCCTCCAACTGGAGAGAAGAGAAGGATACATAAACACATAAAGAAAGCTCTTCAGATCTGTGGAGACCCTAGACTTTAATCAAATCAGCCAGGAAATCTAGAAAGTACACCACAGACTCAAACAGAGAGGAGAGGAAAAACACGTGCCAAAATGTTGTCACATCATATGTTGCTGGAGTATCAGAAAAACTCCGGAGAATTTTCTCCAAACAACATCCCTGTGCACATCAGACCAAACAGGACCCTCAGACAGAAACTGATTCACTCAAAAGATAAAACATCAAAACAAACTGAAAGATGTGGTGTATGCAGTCCATGCACTGAGGACTGTTTAGATCTTTACACGGGGAAACTAACCAACCTCTCCACAGTCACATGGCACAGCTCTTTAGGACAAGACTCAGCTGTACACCTCCATGTTTAAGATAAAATACAATCTGTTGAGGACAGTACACAATTTGGACAGGTAAAACAGATAGTTTTAAAGAGATAGTTTAAGGAAGCCATTTAAATTAAAAGGGAAAACCCCACTCTTAAGGAGGTGGTCTCAGATTTCAAAAACCTACAATGTTGTTTTGTCTCTACTTCAAAGTTTCAGAACAATCAAAACTATAAAATATGTGACTACAATAACTCGTATAAACAAGTCCCAGGGAACAATGACTTGACGATGAGATGGGTGTGTGAGTAACCATTGTCGCTCTAACAAGCTAATTCATACTACAGTCACAACAATTTATAATCCTGGATCTCCCAAACCAGGATTAGAAGAAGCCTTTCAAATGAAAGGTGGAACATTTTCAAGAGACAAAAAAGAAGTCCAACTGCCTTTTTAAAAACATTTTGGGTTTCTCCCTTTTATTTCTGTCACATGAGCTCAGACTGAATCTGCTCCCATATGTAAGCATAGTATGCCGGTGCTGGACCTGACAATTTTGGTGTTCTTTGGCAAATGTCAGCCAAGCTCCATGGTGCCTGACAGTAAACATTGAACCCTCTGGAGGATTTCAAGCCTTCAGGCTACTCTTGTGAAATCTGTTTCTGAAGGTTTAGTCAGAAACATCCATGCCAGTGGTTTTCTTAAAGGTGCAATATGGAACAGGAACACCACAACAACATCTGGTTCTCAGATTCCGCAGCCACAACAACAGAACAAGGCGTCGAGCCATTGGGGTGCCAGGCTTGCGATCCCTGCATGTGCTCTGATGCCGTGAAAATTTTCCACCCAAAGCCACTCTGGCCCCTGATCCTCACCGGTCGCTCTTCCCCCGAGAAAGACAACAAAATCACTCCAAAGAAGCTTCTCGAGCTGCCAACTCCACCACCCTCCACAGTACCAGCCTCGCTATTATGGGCTATTCACCGTGTTAGACAACTCGTAATGGTGGCCGCTAGTCTGCCCGCTGTTGGTTGGTAGAGCGGTTCGATTGCATGTGTGAATGTAACCGCACTGAGACCGCACCAAAAGCAGGAAGTGGACTATATTGTGCAGTCTTATTAGCAGCCTCGTGTAGTCCTCTGCCTCGCTATCTGCCCATCCTGAGCCCATTGCTGCAAAATATGAATCTGGTACATTCACCAAACACAAAAGATCAATCCCAAAACCACCAGAATCTGCTGCTAGTCCATGTTTGTTTACGTTTCTCTCTCCTGTGGCAGCACCATGAAGTGCAGAAACAACAATAAAAAAGTAGTGCAGTAACACCACAGCGCCACCACAGACAGGGATGTAAAACATGCAAACAATGTTATTTTGTCCATTTAATATACGGCAGTGTGAATCCAAACAGCAACAACTAAAAACAGCAACAATGTAATTTTGCTATCGAACAAAGTCTACCGGACTATCAGGTGGGAATACAGCCTAAGTGTAAATAAACAAGCTTTACCACCAAACAATTGTTTTTATTTTTGTGCCAAGTTTACATAAATACAGCTGATACCTTTGTGCATGCTCGCAGAGCTTTAAGTGAGACATCAAGAATTGAGAGGTGGTCCTTCCTAGTTTGAAAACTTCTGCTCAACATGTTAACCCCCTCTTGGCAAGGAAGGATGTCTTCTGGCCCAAGGGGAATTTTAATCATCTTGTCATTATTATTAGTGTGAGTGTGCGTGCACCGATGGACGACTGTACGTGTTGTGTGAGTAATGTGAACGCTTTATCTCTTTTTCTTCATCGTCTTCACCTTAAATCATCTCCATCTGTGTCTGCCCCTCTCTCATCGCCTCTTGCTTCTTGGGCCATTTTTTTCTCTGTTTATCTTTTTATTATCTTTTTTTGTCTCAGTTCCTCTTTTCAGCAAACTGATGATGGGTGTCTCCCTCTTTCTTCACTCGTTCTGGAGCTTTGTGGTGCGAACGATGGTGGATGAGTGTGCTTTAGGAGATTTACTGCTTGATCCTGTCTGTGTCAGGTGTGAAGACAAAAGGAAAGTGATGAAGGGGTAGGGTGAGGAGGGGGCAGAGTAATACACAAGGTGATCAAGAAGGGTGAGAGTGGAAGGAAATTTAAGCAGAGGATGATGGCAAAGCATGGGATGAAACAAGACATTCTAAAGGAATGAAATACAGAATGAAACAGAACAGAAAAAAATGGAACAAAGAGAAGAATATGAATAGGAGGCTGCATTATTATAAAACTGTCAAAATTTAGTTGTACACTTATCATTATACATAAGTGAACTTTTTAAAGATTTTGTTATAAATATTCAGACATGTAGTTAGAGAAACAATGGAATTTATGCTGCTAGTTCTGGATAAAAATGACAGTCACGCACTGACCAAAGATAATATTGTGTTTCTTGACATGAAGATCTGCTGATCTCACCTTCTTCTTTCAATTTTAATGGTTACGGGGTTTGGGGGCCTTGTGATGGGTGAAAGTTACACGAGGGGGTGTTTAACCTACAAATGAACTATTTACAATCTTTAATACCCCGCAGGAGGAAATATACAGTCAGTGCTTATCTTCCTATAGACCAAACTGGTTTCCATAATCCAAAACAGAATTAATATTATGAGAAAACAAAACAAAAAATGTGTTATTTCACTCTAATGCTTGTTGATATTATATTGATTTAAAATACACAAAAAAGGGACAGCGACAAGAAGGGTACAAATTCTTGTCGCTGGGGGTGTACCCTGTAGTCCAGGTCCATTTTTGTACCTTATGAAGTTTTTCCACACCATGTTTTGAAGTTTTAAACCAACATTCTGAAACATAATATTGAAAATGATGGATGAAACTTAATAAAAGGGAGATTAACCAGCCTTGACCAGGGTTGCAGGTGCAGTTGAAATGGTACAAATTTGTACTTTATATCCATTTTAACCCTCAGAGGGACATTTCTGACCTTTTAAAGACCAATATTGTACTTTTGAGGGAACAATTTACCTATAGGTACAAAAATGTTCTTGTCTCGTACCTCTATTTCTGAGAGTGTATGTCAATGAGTGATGCTTACACAGAGCAGTTACTCAAAAACAGTTTTATATTAAACATCTATTGTAAATGTAACAGACAGGGTGAGCTGCAAACAAGGATGTCAGCACTGAGCCCACAATGGATTGTTAACACATGCATGGTTTAACTATACACTGCAAAACTGGAATAAACCTGTTCATTTTCAAAGAGTTAAAGTTGTAACTGGCTGCTCAAATCACACCTTTAATAAGATATACAAGTAAGTCCTTGTTGTTCTAATCAATGGAAAATAACCTACATAGATGGGCTAAAAAAGGCTTTAAAGTTTTCATTTGTCCTTTTTTCATGAAGACTGACTCTGTTTTAGAAGCAGCATCAAGGGACCACTTGAGGAACTGTGGTTTTAGCCTCCTCTGAGTTCATCACTAGCCACTTGACCAAAAGCCAGTTTTGTCAGACTTGCCATCTTCTTAACTGGTTAAGTTCACACCACTTTAGACTGTGACTGACAGCAGTGTTGGAAGTTTTGTTGGCACAATCTGGACTCATCAAAATTCATCTTCAGAATGCCTCTTCTTCCAATGAAAACTATTTCTGAGTATGAGAATGATTATTACAATACAAATTAGACTTAAAAAAATACTTAAAGATTGTATGTTACTTTACTTCTTAATACGTCTCACATGTCCCCTAATTGTGTCTTTCAAGTTCCTGCTTATGGCACACGTTGAATTAATTACTCTTTGGCAATAAAATCCCCAGTTTGAACATAGCTATTTCAGTATATTTAGCTTTAAATCCTGCTGAGCTGCTGTTTCCTCTTTCTGAAAGACAGCAACGAAGTGAAGGCGCCAATGAGAGCAGGTGCTTATTCAGAATTTTAAAAGGCACATCTAAGCTACAGTGACTGATCTGTTTGCCAACTGAAGGAAAGCCCCGTATGAAGTTACAAGAACCTGCAAGCCTCAATGGCTCCTTTAGAGTCTCTGATCTATAAAGACATGGAAATAGATGAGATCTTGATAGTGTTTTGTGGATCTCTACATACACTAAAGATGTATATCGGTGTTAAAAAGCTTTTAACTTTTAACTAATCCATTTCAGTGTAATAACGTCTAATTCTTTGTATTTGTGAAAATGTTTGTCTAGCTGTCCGCTTGTATCAGATGCTCTTTTCAATTCAGTCTCTTGTCATGGCATAGCTGGCAACAGTGGAGAGCAAATACTTCCTTTGAATAGAAAGAGACCTCCAATTAGGGCTTGGTGATATGGCAAAATTTTCATATCACAGTTTTTCTAAATTATTTCAGTTTTACAGTACTTGACGGTATTTTTTATACAATCAATGTTACCCACATTATCTTCTAGTAAGTGAAGAATTAATGCATTTGATTAGCTTTATATTGCCAATTTTACTGTCATATGCACAGTACCATGGTTTTGTTGCACAGCCACTTCAAAACATGACTGTTAATAGGAGGCAGTGATTAAGTTAAGTTGCTAGTATTGTCGCCACCTGGTACCACAAATGATAGTTGTTTGGTCCAAGTCCGACATTTTGAAGCTGAAGAAATTCTGTACTGCTACTGTTACAGCCCACACCAGCAGCCATTCTTCATTCAAAACTTTATTTTTCACGTGTGGTCTTA
Organism: Pachypanchax playfairii; assembly: GCA_006937955.1. Classification (NCBI taxonomy): domain Eukaryota; kingdom Metazoa; phylum Chordata; class Actinopteri; order Cyprinodontiformes; family Aplocheilidae; genus Pachypanchax; species Pachypanchax playfairii. The sequence goes on from SSNP01000061.1 coordinate 2,890,423, forward strand.
GCATGTAGCACTGAAATCGTTCCCACTGCCAACGTTCCGGACGTTGTTTTGGCAGTTCACCGGTATAGCAGTATGTGAAAAATTTATATCATACCAATACCAATTTATTTGTAGAGCACATTTCATAGGGAATACACCGTCCAAAGTGCTGTACATTGAGTACAAAATAGATAATTCTTAAAAACAATTAAGAAATAAAACAATAAAAACAGGAGAACCAATAAAAACTATAAAATCAGAATAGAATATAAAAGGTTAAGATGTATTAAAAGTTATTGAATAGAAATACGTCTTTAACCAAGATTTGAACACTGTAACAGAAGGGGCGAGTCTGATAACCAGGGGGAGTTGGTTCCACAACTTAGGTGCACAAACAGAAAAAGCTCGTTCCCCTCATGCTCCTACACGACCTCGAGGGACACACAAAAGACGTTGGTCAGATGAGTGGAGGGAGCGAGCCGGGACATACCAACTAAGCAACTGGTAGAGATAGGGTGGGGCAAGAGAATTAAGTGCCTTAAATGTAAACGGTAAAATTTTGAATTTAATCCGATATCATACTGGAAGCCAGTGTAGGCAGGCTAAGACTGGGGAGATATGTTCACGGCGTCCGGTTCCAGTAATGAACCAGGGGGCAGCATTCTGAGTCACCTGAAGCCCATATCATATATCTATATCTATATAACCTATATCATAACCAAAATAAACACCGGTTTTTGGTACAAACCGGTATACCGCCCAGCCCTATACCTCCAATAAAACAAGGCTGAAGGAGATCAGTCAAAAGTCTAATTTGGTTGGAGGTTATGAAAAAGGCACACAAACATAGAGTAAAACATCAGCTTTTTATGGGAGGGATGTGAAAAGGATGGAGTAAAGTGGGGAGATGTAATTAAGACTTTATACAGCAGATTCCCAAAACGTTTAAGCTTCAAACTCACAAAATATCAGCAGTAAAGATTTACAACTCTTTAGATTATTGGCTGAAATATACAAACATCCACTTCAATCATACTCCAAATACTAACATATGTAATATATAGCTATCACTATTAAAGTAGTTATAAGAGAAATATGACATTATTTTTCAGTATGATCTTTGGAGGTCATCTCAAGACTCTTCACTTGATATCACATAAACCTCAGTTAAATCCTAAACCTTCTCTGGGAACCGCTGCATTATGGTGCGTCTCCCTGCAGCACAAAGGCTCTTTGAGAAAGAAAAGTTTTAAATCTACTCTTTAAAGCAGAGGAGCTCTAACTGTTGGCAGTCTTAAAGCGCTGTGATAATATAGAACTCCATGGTCTTTAAGAAATAATGGAACTTGGTCAATAAAAACGTTAAACTTTATCCTGAATTTTATGAACAATTTTATGTGAAAGTATGTAAAACTGAAAATATGTGTAATATGATAAAGAAATGACTATAACTAACATTGCTGCATTTTAGCTCCAAGCTTTTTCTGTCTTTACACTGAATAATTATATTAGACTTGGCTGTAAATAACAGTTGCATTGAGCAGTTTTTCGGCAAGGAGTCATTCAGTCACTACACAGACAGATGTTTGACGCACATATGTTGAAAATATGTGCAAGCATGTATGACTACCATTGTGAAGAAAACTCCTTAAAGTAGAGAAGAAGTAGAGAAAACCGAAACAGGAGTAGTTTGAGTCTCCCATCTGTCAGAAAACAAGTCGAAAAACAAGTTTTGAGATGAAAAGACAGCAAACAGGGTGGGCAGAAGGTTGCAACACTCCAAACAGCACGTGAATGTACAGACTGAGATGGACAACAAAATGAGAAAACAAAGACAGTGGAGGGGATCGACAGGAGTACAGAGACAAAGAGGAAACAGCAGGGAGATGGAGACAGGAAGAGAGAGTGAAAGACAGTCAGCTTAAGAGAGTGACAGAACACAGTCCTGAGAGGGATATTGTGTGGGTGAATGTGAGAGCGGCGCCAGATAACTCGTCTGTCAATCTGAATCTGTGATTGACACCACGGGGTCCAACATTCCTCTCCTAGCCTGCTGGTTTATCCTGTCAGGATGTAGGGCACAGGGTTTCACACACACACACGATTTATGGCCTTTCATCTTTAAAAAAGGACGTAAATGTCCACAGTGTGTTTTTTTATGAATATATACCTACACACACACACACACACTCAAAATATCAGCAAACATACATGCATGCAAGGTCTAGCAGAGGTCAGGTCTCTCATGAGGTCCAGTCCAGCTGACACAACCTTTACAGATGACCTTTGACCTTTACACTGTCAGCAAACAGCTTTTCACTCCCTTCATATCTGATAGTCTGTGTTGGCCAGCTGTCAGCATGTATTCATACTCATCCAAGGCCACATTTGTTATTTGTCAGTCAAAATTTTAGTAATGGTGCATAACATTAGGTTTATACTTGAGTGGTGGGGGGTGAAGTTGATCAGTTCATTAGATCGTTTTTAGTACCACTCAGGAACAGAGGCGGCTACAGCTCAGAGTTGGTGGGGGGATGGTGCAGTGTTACAATCTGACCGGTGGTTCTGTGATTCTGGTTTTGGGTCTGCACATTGCAGAAGTTTCAACAGTTCATCTGTGAAGGACCAAAGACTTGTTAAAATAAAGATGGTCTCTGCAACCACTTCCTGAACCATATTGTAAAAGTGGCCTCAAATATACTGTATGTGTTTTCAAACACAGATTTTATCAGTAATATTATTAATTGAATAGTTTAATTAAAAATGATTCATACAGTGTTGATATGTATCACAAAATGTAAAACTCAATAAAAATCCCTTGCTTTTTTAATTGTCATTTGATCCATATGTCACCTCTTGCACTTTCTCTGTAGGCCTAGTGCACATTTACAGAATCGGTTGACAATCATACAGAGGACGTATTTGTTTACTGCAAAGAAAAAAAAGCACGCTGCATGTGCAAAGATTTGACTCAAATAATCTAGTTTAGCTATTTAGTTGACTGAGTAGATCATTAACTGACTGAATATAAGATGTTTTGTTAAGATAATAAAAGAATCGCATGACTCTAGACAGTCAACCTTCTAATAAAAAATTCATTTGAACACAAATTTTTCTGAATGCGAATAACATTCAGTACCCCAGTCACTGCACATGAAATGATGGTCTGCCAAAATTGATCCGTCACCACAGGAGCGGGTGACCACAGGAGCAACCTTTCTGAGCTGTATTGTTTCTTGTAACTCTCTGTCTATGCAGCTTTTATTTGGCCAATCAAGCAATAATAATACTCAAATACACATATTTGTGTGTCGGCGAACAAGCCATCCTGCTGTGCCCGTCTCAGTGAAGGTGGAGGGCCTCACTTTCTGTGCCAGCAATGTGAGAAAAGCAGTGGAACTTCGGTTGATAACGTCACCTAAACATAAATCTGTAAAATGACGATGCTTTGTCACATTTTTGTTACATTTTAAAGGTCATAGCACATGATTTTTGGACAGTACTTCTGAAGATGAGTTTGAGTGGACCCAGAGCTTAACTTCCTGTAGTAGGTAGCAGGGGCGTGTCCAGAAGGGGACCCAGGGGGGCACGGGCCACCCACGACCTCACCCCCCACCCCCAAGCTGAGACAATCAAATTCAGCCAATACTTGTACATTAATCAAAGAAAACAATTAATAAAAGTGTAACATTGACATTGTGCTTTGACTGATTTATATTTCATTTTGGTTTATGGTAGTCACTGAAATTATGATAAACTATCTATAATTCTCCAAAAACTAGATTTTTTAAGGTTATGGGCCCATTTACATGAGCCACCCTTTTGGAAATCTGTGTCCCTACCTGGCCCCCCTAACTAAAATTTTCTAAACACACCCCGATAGGTAAGACGCCTGAAGATCTTACACTGAGGGTATACAATGATGCAGTCATGTGAGGGCTGTCGATGGTTTTACGTAGTCTTTGCTAATTTTTTATAGTCATTCATATATGTGGTGAAAATGTCAGGAGAGGTCACTGAAGAAGCAGAGAGCAGAAATCTTCTGTAGACCAGATGCATTGAATGGCACAACCACGTTTTCTTTTTAAAATGCAGTATATGAAAATTTCTCCCAGACATACTGATATATGAAAGCAGTGTCACAGAACGAGAACATGAAAGTGATTAAACATCGAGCAGGATTTCATTTGAGATTTGAGTTTGATTCTATCTTTATTGGTTGGAAAGTGTTCGTGGAATAGCTGTGGCTCGCTGCCACAAGAACAAATAACACTTCAGATTTGATGATAAAGTGGATAATGATACCCTTCTCACTTAATTTCTCTAATTTGGCTTCAATTCTTTTGCTTGAGAAGTGGTGTTCACATCCTTCAGGCCCAATTATCTATGTATGCTGTTGTAAACGTGGCCTGTGAGCTCTTCTGTATTTCTTTGATGGTAGATGAACATAATACTACTCAATAACTTTGAATGCCATCTCTAAACATATTGCAAGTCCATGCAAGGACAACATGAAGTAGAGGCTTGAATATAATTATGTCACGGCTCAATATTTACATAAGACACTTTCTGTCCTTTTCAGAACCCGATGCAATTCTTATTCTTATGTTTTTGTCATTCTTTCCTAAAGTGTGAAAGTCAAATTAAAACTTTCATCAATGTGTTCACATAAAGAAAAGACACGATTAAACCAAAGGGCAAATTTCTGCATATTTAATGTAAAATGAACTTTAAGCCCTTTGCCTTGAAAAAGCACAATCATTTATATTCATGACTATTTAAACTTTTTTTTTTAATTTGAATGAGAAAGTATATTTTAAAACCTAATCTTAGGACGTTTTACCAAAAACATTGACCTTTTAGTAATTTGCCATATGAAAATATGAAACATAAAAGAAAATACACATTCCTCACACCAAAGCTTCCCTACAAATCATTCAAACAATATAAGGAGCAACTTCAGACAGAGCAGCACAAGTAAAGCAGGAGGAGCTGCAGCGCTTGTTAACTAGAGTTAATGAGACGGAGGACATGTTATTGTAAAATAAGAGCTGTTGATGTCCCATGTGTGCTCAAATTATTATGTCTTCTTCCATGGGAGATGTTTTAAATGACTACCGTCAAGTCATGTCAGTGTTTCTGCAGTCGGCATCTAATTCACCCAGAGTTTCATTTCTCTCACAATCTCTTAATGATCAATTCAAAGCAGAGCGCAAACTCTCTCGCTCATCTATTAAACGCTGCTGCCTGCATATGTACTTTGGTGATTTGGAGAGGGAATGGGAAATGGTAAAAAAAAAAAGGAGACAAAGATGCTTAGAAAGTTGGCGTTAAGAGATTTAAGAACAGATGATTGACTTGGTTCCAAAACAAAACAAAAAAATGGATTCATCATCTGACAGTGCTTTTAGATTTAGCAAGAAAATCATTGAACGGAACATGATTATCTGTAAAACATTACCACAGAAGGTATATCTACCATAAAATTGTTGCATCATTTGAAAAGTCCTGGAATGTTTTAAGCTGAACATCTACCCACAGCTAACATGAAACATGAAGGGAATCTGCCATGAAGCAAGAAACTGCCTTCTTCCTTTGCCAGAGTTGTCCCATATGACAAAACAAACAAGAAAAATCACTACTTCAAAAAGGAAATATGATATAAAGACACACCCTTGGATAGTGCCGTTGAAAATCTGAAACCTGAAGAAGATATTGGAATCTAACCGACAGAACACGGTGCGGCTCGGTTCACTTTAGCCCCCTGTGGACCCTTTTCCACCGCCTTTCTCGGGTCTTAACCGCGTCATTCTGCGCCAAACCAACCTCTTTTTTCAGACCACCTCCTCGGTGGTCCGAAGCGGCCCAAAGCGGGCCCACATGTCTACTGATTGGTCCAGTAAACTGCTACCGGTGACACGACTACTACGTAGTGGTAGCCCCTGATTGGCCCGGCTGTGTGTGGTGTCCATGTGATGTGATATAGAAGCGCTCACGCAAAAGGCTTTAAAAAAACTCCCAGCAACCATACAAATATTTTATTTTAAAATACAATGGACTTTGGACAATGGCGACTTCCTCCACAAGAACCAAAAATCAAACCAACCAAAACCAACCACAGACAGAGTGCAAAGTACAAAAACACACGTATATCCGCCATTGTTGTTGCTGTTTCACGCGCTGTGACGTCGTGGACAAAGACTTTTGCGCGCCACTTTTCATATCCCCACTTACGTCCGCTTTATGTTTCCACCGCCTCAAGCAAGTTGATCCGCGCTATATTTTACCGCTCTCAAGCGCGCCGTGCCGATTTGTCGGTGGAAAAGGGGCATAAGTAGAACGTACCTGGTTGTGATTTTATTTTATTTTATTTTATTTTATTTTATTTTATTTTATTTTATTTTATTTTATTTTATTTTATTATCAGGAAATGCACAGAAATTTACAGGAAGTGCTTTAAATTTCTATGCATGAAAGGAAAGCTTTTAAGTTTTAGTTAACTGTGACTCTTATTGAGTGATTTTAGTTTACAGTCGCAAGCTGGACTTTTGCTTTTGTTGTTTTCATACAATGTTACAGACTATATGAAGCAGAACAACCTGGGTACTTTATATGCATTTCCTGTTACCTGCATTTTTTGTTACATATAGGCTTGAGTCTTTCTTAAAGGTCCTTAATTAACTGGGCCATAACAAGAAGAACTATTTGTCTTCTTATACACTTTTTTCTTCTGGATGCAGATTTTTATGTTATCATTGTCCAGTTTGAATAATCTCAGTGCTGCATTTTAAACATTGCAAAACGGATTTTAACTTTTTTCAAAAGCAAAGTGATTTTAAATATTCAGACATGTATTGTGATGAAATCCAATATTGAGATATTAGTTTTAGGCCAAATCACCCCCACCCCCCACAAGTTCTATCTCTCCCAGCTGTATTATATGTTTTTGCTTATAATTTACACTTAACACTTCTAATTTCTAATTAGGAAAGAATATAAATATATATATATATATATATATATATATATATATATATATATATACAGTGGGGCAAAAAAGTATTTAGTCAGCCACCAATTGTGTAAGTTCTCCCACTTAAAAAGATCAGAGAGGCCTGTAATTTTCATCATAGGTATACCTCAACTATGAGAGACAAAATAAGGAAAAAAAATCCAGAAAATCACATTGTCTGATTTTTAAAGAATTTATTTGCAAATTATGGTGGAAAATAAGTATTTGGTCAATAACAAAAGTTAATCTCAATACTTTGTTATATAGCCTTTGTTGGCAATGACAGAGGTCAAACGTTTTCTGTAAGTCTTCACAAGGTTTTCACACACTGTTGCTGGTATTTTGGCCCATTCCTCCATGCAGATCTCCTCTAGAGCAGTGATGTTTTGGGGCAGATGCTGGGCAACACGGACTTTCAACTCCCTCCAGAGATTTTCTATGGGGTTGAGATCTGGAGACTGGCTAGGCCACTCCAGGACCTTGAAATGCTTCTTACGAAGCCACTCCTTCGTTGCCCGGGCGGTGTGTTTGGGATCATTGTCATGCTGAAAGACCCAGCCACGTCTCATTTTCAATGCCCTTGCTGATGGAAGGAGGTTTTCACTCAAAATCTTACGATACATGGCCCCATTCATTCTTTCCTTTACACGGATCAGTCGTCCTGGTCCCCTTGCAGAAAAACAGCCCCAAAGCATGATGTTTCCACCCCCATGCTTTACAGTAGGTATGGTGTTCTTTGGATCCAACTCAGCATTCTTTCCCCTCCAAACACGACAAGTTGAGTTTCTACCAAAAAGTTCTATTTTGGTTTCATCTGACCATATGATGTTCTCCCAATCCTCTTCTGGATCATCCAAATGCTCTCTAGCAAACCGCAGATGGGCCTGGACGTGTCCTGGCTTCAGCAGGGGGACACGTCTGGCACTGCAGGATTTGAGTCCCTGGCGGCGTAGTGTGTTACTGATGGTAGCCTTTGTTACTTTGGTCCTAGCTCTCTGCAGGTCATTCACTAGGTCCCTCCGTGTGGTTCTGGGATTTTTGCTCACCGTTCTTGTGATCATTTTGACCCCACGGGGTGAGATCTTGCGTGGAGCCCCAGATCGAGGGAGATTATCAGTGGTCTTGTATGTCTTCCATTTTCTAATAATTGCTCCCACAGTTGATTTCTTCACACCAAGCTGCTTACCTATTGCAGATTCAGTCTTCCCAGCCTGGTGAAGGTCTACAATTTTGTTTCTGGTGTCCTTTGACAGCTCTTTGGTCTTGGCCATAGTGGAGTTTGGAGCGTGACTGTTTGAGGTTGTGGACAGGTGTCTTTTATACTGATAACGAGTTCACACAGGTGCCATTAATACAGGTAACGAGTGGAGGACCGAGGAGCCTCTTAAAGAAGTTACAGGTCTGTGAAAGCCAGAAATCTTACTTGTTTGTAGGTGACCAAATACTTATTTTCCACCATAATTTGCAAATAAATTCTTTAAAAATCAGACAATGTGATTTTCTGGATTTTTTTTCCTCATTTTGTCTCTCATAGTTGAGGTATACCTATGATGAAAATTACAGGCCTCTCTGATCTTTTTAAGTGGGAGAACTTACACAATTGGTGGCTGACTAAATACTTTTTTACCCCACTGTATATAATTTACCTTTTTTCAAATTCATAGTTTGTGAAATTGAAATTGGTTTAAATTTTAGCCACAGAACATGTTAGGACGTTTCAGCTTTGGCACTTTGTGTTTAAATATTATGTATTTTAATTTAAATGACAGTGAAGACTGTATTGAACCAAATGTTAATGTGTTTCATGTTATAAATGCAACATTAATGTCTAAAATATTAAATAGATGTATGTGCACATAGTAGAGTAATTAGAGGACGTGTCCATCTGGTTGGTTGTGTGTGTGCGTGTGTGTGTGCGTGCGTGCATGTGTGTGTGTGTGTGTGTGTGTGTGTGTGTGTGTGCATCAGTAGGGGTTTGTGACTAATGGGGTCGTTATTGATGCTGAGTCAGGATTACTGCTGACTGCAAAGGTTGGATACCAAACTAATGAGTGTGCAAACACACAAATTTACCTAACACATGTATGCACACTTGCTCTTCCCAGTCTCATGATTGCACACACACACAAACACACACATACACACACACACACACACACATTTTCATTTCTTTCAGTTCTCACCGGTACACTTATTCACATAAACCTCCAACCTCAGCAAATACACGTAGTCAAGCAGACATCGCTCTCTCAACCTCTCCGGACCTTTAATGTGAACACACATATACACAAACACACACACACACACACGGTCTTCACTAGACAGGTGTGCGTTGTGCTGACTGAACCATCAGTTCTTTATTTTAAACTTGATTCATCTTTATCAACGTAGAATTCACTCCAAGTACATATGCACTGACAGTTAAATTTAACAGACAGGATGAAAAACTCTGAATAAAAATGTTTATCAAAATACACACTAGATGTAAAGACATGGACTGAATGAATTAAATAAAAGAGGATGATTCCAGATTGTTTCAGTTCAGAAAAATCCAATATAGTTGAAAAAAAAGGATCTGATCATTTTAGCAGTTACAGGTTATTTTTCTTTGTAAAGGTTCTAGAGGAGCTTTATTTGATCACCTGCACTCAAAAGGTGAGAAGCTGGTAAAAATGTTATTGTCTGTATGTGCGTGTGTGTATTTGACAGCAAAACAATCTAGTGAACCACCAGACAGAGTTTATTCTGTTTACAGCCTGTATCAAGAACCTCGTAAAGCACTCCACCATCTATACGATTGTTTGACATATGGACATGGTGTAACACACACAAAAAGAAATGATATTACTGGTTATGAATTTCATGAATCATTAATTCAGTCAATGTGATTAACTGAGCTGTGATCATGCTGTTCTTTCTCCAGGAAACTTTAAGTGTTCTTTGTGAATATTGTTTCATATCTCTGCTGGTTCTTTCACTCACTCCAGCTAATGTATTTTGGTGTTGTTTGTAGATTTGGGGTTTTCTGTGTCATTTTGCAAGTCCAGAGTTGTAACATGATGATTAGTTTATGCAAATATTTAGTAAATTTTTCATGATTTTTTTAATCCAACATGATTTTTTTTTAAAAAGTCTCAGTAACAGGATATTTGCAGTAAGAATCTGTTACATGTTGAGTTTGCATGTATGTACTTAGAGCTTTCCTTTTATTTGTCCGCTATTTCAAAGAAAGCAAATATCAACTTACTGATCAAGATGAATAAATCAAGCGCTCACACTGTCAAGATACCAACATTTTATCACCTCATATAGACTTTTGCATTCTTATCTATATAGTCATACATTGTGTTGTGTAGGTGTGTGTGTGTGGATGTGGGTATTTCCTTTCCAAGAAAGTTTCCTTCTGCATATCATCACAAACTAATTCATACTTCTTACCTCCTGGAACTCTAAACTGACAAACAGCCATTCTTAGTTTATAATATGATTAAACCAAAAGGAGAATATTGCAGTTACCCGTGTGTGTAATTAATTGTTTGGTGTTGTATTACAATATGCCTACATATGTTTAATCAGCTGGCTACTGCTTTGTTTGCATGTCTGTGTTTCCTCTTACTGCTTCCAGGACTGATATTCTATCACACATAAACCACACTTTCCAAAATGTTTATTCTCAATAACAGCACAAGCTTCATAGCCCCCGGGTTTTAATCAAAACATGAGTGGTACATCATATATGTATGTGCAAGTTCGTGCCCATTTGTGTGTGTGTGTGTGTAAAATTATGTGTTTTCAGCTCTGTGTGATGTGACTGTGTTCATTGTTCCTAAAGTCACGACGGTTTCCAAATCAAGGTTTTTATGAAGTTTTGCAGCTCTGGGCAGACCATTAACATTTCATGTCACTTTGGCTCACTGTCTGTCATACTCCACTGGGCATGAAGCTGAAATTCTGTGCAACTGTCTGCAAAAACAGACCCTTGCTTTTTATTTAATGTTATTTTTTTATTTAATAAAACTTTTTTTTTAGATCTATCAGGTACTTGATGAACTGGGGAACTTTTTGGGTCTTTAGTTTTGTTGGATTTTTAAGAATCAGCCTCTGTTTGGACTTTTAATAACTGTTCTATGGGAGGCTCGGGTTTTATTCTCACTCACTTTCTGTCCTGTTAAGGGTCAGAGGGAGTGGGGGGGGCTGTTATTTTAAAACTGATATCTTTAAAGCAATAAAAATCCTTGTGATCAAAATGTCAACCGGTTTAATAAAATAGTACAATCTGTGTGCTGACATTTATATATGTATTCAGAGTGGACATTTTGGGGTGTCTGATTCACTGTAGCTGAAAAAAAAAATGTTTGTAGATTTTTATTATTTCATGTCTTTGTGTCCTTGTGCTAAACTTTTGTTTGGAGGTGTCCATACATTATTGCAGGAATCTTTTTATTCATCACTTTCTGTCAAAATTACACTCATGGTAACATTTAAGCACTTAGACTGATGTTCTGTGTTGATCACAGCTGCTTGATTGGAGAAGGACTGGAGAACCTGGCTGGCCATAGAAGGAAATTCCCGTCACACAAACGGTCTAGAAACACAAGTTCTGGGTTTGGACTGTGTTGTTCTGTTGAAAGGCTGTACCAAGGTTCTGTCTCAGGAGGAATAAGTCATGAAGATGCAGGCTGTCTCTAACATTGTGCGGTGCTGTCAGGGTCCCATGAAAAACTACCAGAGGGGGCTTGAAGTCGTACCCTGTGGCTCTCTACACTGTGAGAAGAAATGCCATTGTGTCTCTCCATAACATTTGAAATATTGTTCTCCCCCTCCTCAGTGCTGCCATCCCCCTGCAAAATGGTCATCAGAGCTGAGATTAATTGCTGGACATGATACAATGACACTCATTAACAGTCCATGCCTCCTGGTTATGGTACCTGAAAGCTGCCATCTTTACTCTGGTATTAATGGCAGCCCAGGCATAGGAAGGTGAACCCATAGTCTTGTTTGATGCCAGTCATAGACACACAGTGTGAGATGACAGTGGGTGATGTAAAGAATCCTATACCTGCTTCTACATGGTACATGGCAGGTTTAATTTAGCTCTGATATTCTTGGCACACACCACAAAACCTTCTCTGTTGGTATGGTCTGTCCAGAACCTTTATGACGTGTGTGGGTGCCCTCAGGCACCTGTTGGTTTCAATATTGAGTCATTTTGACAGGTTTATGTGCCGCTTGACAGTCAGTTGTATGATCTCATCACCAAAACATATACAGGCCCACAATGCAACAGCTTATCAAACTCGTTCAAGTGCGACTCAGTCCATCAACCAGGCTGAATCCGGTGACCTTCACTCAATGTTATGACCGATTGTCGGACACTCTGGCATCTATTTGATGACACAGTTTTACCACGTATGCCTTCTGGTGCCTGTTCTTAATGTGGCATCTCCTTACAAGTCAGATTGTTTAGATATCCATCACTAGTCAGTGTGGGTACCAAATTACATCCAACTCAGACCATTTCAGTGAGTGTAATGTATTAGTAATGGTTGTATGGCATTTCTGGAACTTTGGCACAAACATTCACTTGGATTCAAGAACGACCTAACTGGATTTAGTCACAGTCATGGTTGGAAGGCATTTTATGCTGATACTCAGGATAAAACAATAAGGTAATGGCATAGCTTAAAAAAATATCCAAAAAGTTAACAGTCAAGTCTAAAGAGACACAAAGTTAAAGTGAAACTTGGGTTTGTTGGCAGAGACACATGACAGGGCTTGTTACAATAATTAGATTTTGAACTTGATGCATAATTCAGGGAATTTCTCTGAGGTTTTGACAGGAAAATGTCTGATTTTTCTACATTCAGGGAGTGGGACTTAAAACATATACAGGTTACAACCACTAGGGGGGAGCGCGTTTTGTTCAGAGTGTGTTAGTTGTCCATATTTTTTCGTTCCACCAATAAAATACTAAATCACATAGAAACAAAAGAACTGAGATTACAGTAGTTAAAACTGGCAACTTTTCACTAACGTATGCTAAATAAACAGAAAATAACTTTTTGAGAGATGATTCTCTGTTGTTTCTCTTTGTGCTGCTCTTGTTTTCTACAAACCCAATTCTTAAAGAAGTTTGGAGTTCATTCAAGATGTAACTAACCTGGCTCTGCCAGATCTAGCCCTGTCTCTCCTCGATTTGGGGACACATACATCTGGAAGCGCTCCATTTGAAACCGTCTATAAAAGGGAGGGATATCTGATGTAATATTTTAATCTGATTAGAGGACGAGCCAGCAGCTGTCTGCTTTTGATGGGTTAGGGTTAGGCTAATCACAGTAAATCAAGCTCTTGCAACTCCATTCGGGAGAAAAACACACACATCGTTACCACTAAGAAAAGCAAAACACATCTTTACCATCAAGAAATGCTCTAAGTTGCTCTACGTTTTTACCTTTGCTAATTTTTAAATGAAGAAATCATCTGTAGTTCTCCTAAAACAGATTCAGTAGCTGCTTTTATGAGAACATCCATCAGCAGCCATGTTTGTTTTGCTCTGACTGCCTGGGCACTTGCTGCCAATCATACCTGAACACCCGCCCCAAAGCACAATGCAAACACATGATTGCTGCGAACATTTTTTTGACCGATAGACGGGTTTTCAATGGAGCGGTTCCAGATGTATGTGTGTCCCCGAATCGAGAAGAGGCGGGGCTACACATAGATCTGGCAGAGCCAGGTTAAGATCTAACTGTAAATCAAAGTAATTTTCAAAGTTCTTGAACCCAGATTGCATTCCCATAGAACATGAACATCATGTCAGATGCTGAAACTGGTACTCCATAACACTCATGCAAAATGAGAAAAAGTGGGGTTCAAATCCACAAACACAGACACAAAGCAAAAAGAAGCGTTCTGTGAGTCTAGAATAATAGGTATGTTTTTTTAATTACTTTATTAATCCCTTGTGGGGAAATTTGGCTCTGCGTTTAATCCATCCTCACCTCACGGTGAGGAGCAGAGGGCAGCCATCTTGGGCAGCGGCCGGGGGGCAGTTGTGGGGTTCAGTATGTTGCCCAAGAATACTTCGACTCGTAGCCTCTTGCCGGGACATGCAAACTCCTTGCAGGGAGGCCCCAGCCCGGAATTGAACCCAGGACGTTTTCACTGCAAGGCAACAGCTCTACCAACTGCACCACTGCGTAGCCCCATTGTGTATTTTTAAAGGAAATATACATTTTTTCAGAAAAATTGGGTTTTGAATAATAACAATAGGTGTGAATAATTGTTATAGACATCCAACCAAGACAATTCAAGTTATATTTTTAGTAGTTTTTTAACTAAAAAATAAACTTTTCTTAATTATTTGTCAACTCTTACTTTGAAATCAACATTCTTTCTCATTATCTTTATTTCCTGTTTTAACTGTTCACTTTGACAAACTGATTTTTACATCTGAGGAATTATTTTTTTTCTTCTTTTTTTTTTATATCAGTATGGAGCTGAAAGGGGAAATGTTTTCTCCAAAGTTTCATCATCAGACTTTATAGACTCTTTTTCTCACTATGTCCTCACTTTCTTAAAATTCTGCACTCGCTTGTCAGTTCTAAAGTGCAGCTCGCCTTAAGTATTGGGATTGAGAGTGTAAGCTCATCTCATTATCCCCAATTGCATGTGTGAGTAGGTGTGTGCCTGCTACATGTATAAGTGTAAAACTGCCTATGAGACTGAGTGAGTGATGGGTGTTTAAGCCTCCCTCTCTTGCGCTCTGTTTGAAATAAAGCGACAGATAATCGCAGGGCTCTGGCGAAGCAAGCTCATCTGAGCACCAATCGATACGGATGCCATAGCTTCAAAGCAACCCTTCAAAGAGGAGAGAAATAGCCATATGCTCTCCCTGCTATGTGTGTGTACATGTGTGTGTGTGTGAGAGAGAGAGAGAGAGAGGGAGCGAGGTTCAGTGTGAAAGAACAAAAGCCCGGGACAAGGACTCTTATACTGTTGAAGAACACTATTATGGTTTGACAGCAGACATCATCGTATCACAGTTGACTCGCAAATGCTTAAACACAACTGATGTCTGTGTTTGAATCGTACAAGATCTTTGTTTTGTTAGCTGCTAATCTCCTGATATTAGGGCTCTGTCATCTTTTATTCAACAAACCAGCAGCAGCTGTGGCCTTTGTTGAGGAAATGTGCGAGGAGGAGACAAACACACACACACACATCTTGCCTGTCACACACCCAGCGAGACTGGTACACAGTGAGTGAAGCAGAGGACAGACTACATATCAGTTTGAAGGAGGAGGAGGACCATATCAGAGAGAGGAAAGGAGAAGGAGGTCCTTGGAGATGATGTGTTTGTGTGCGAGACCAAGAGAAGGAGAGGGACACCGTGTTTAGCTGTGGCATCTCACCTTCCTCAAAGTGAAAATGAGAATGTATTTTTGACTTGTCTACGCCGAAAAAAAAAAAAGTGCCTCAAAGTTTGTGTGTGACTTGAGTGTTGTGAATGTGGGTGTGTGAGATTCTATAAAGTGTTGTGGTGGAGAAAAAAAAAAGCACATGTGTGTACTTGTGTGTCAGCATATCTAATTAGCTGAGACAAGCAGGTGTAAAACAGTAATTAATGACACAACCGACTGACTTCATTGTCTCTACGTGAAGCATCTCTTGCTGGCTGCTAACACGCTAAAGGAAAACATAACATATTTTATTTTCATGGTGTATATGTGTGAGAGAGAGGGTTTTACTGCAAAAACAGCAAAGCGGTGTAGATAAAGCAGACGCAATCACTGCGCAGGTCGAAGTTTAGCCACTCAAAACGCTCATTTAGCTCTCAAATGGACTCATTACTAATGAATCACAAGCTGCTTTAGAACAGGCTGAGCACACAGTAATGGTTTGGCCATCCTCCACAATTCACACTGAACAACACACACACACACACACACACACGTTCGCACTGACAGAGATTGAGAGCGAGTGTCCAAAAGCCCCAATTACCTTCACGTCCAATGTAAGAGAACAAACTAGAAAGCTAATTACAAGTTTCTTACATGTAGATGGAAAATGTTTAAGCGCACACACTCAGGCGAATGATGTGTCACCAGACATGATCGTTCTCGTGTTTTCGTGTGTGATTGTTAGTGTTTACACCGCGTTTGTGATTGAAAATATGGCTCTGTCATTGTGTTATTACCATAAGTCATTATTACAACCCCTGAGCCCAATAAGCTTTATTAAATCATCAATAAGACTGTATAATTTAATGATTCCAGTTTTAGCCAGATTGATTTACGCTTAAGCGCTCTGCCAAGCTTGAATGAGATCAAATGAAATCCGATGCCTCCAAATGCAGCATGTTGTCATCCAGTAATTGGAATAAACATGTTTTTTTGTTGTTGTTGTTTGTTTTGTTTTTTTTACTATAATTTGAGCATATTCTTCTCACAGGGGGTTTGCCAAGACAAAAATATCGCTGATGCTCCCTCCTGCTCGGTTGAGTGAGTGAGATGGCAGTGATTGGACAGAGTAATTTGACCTAATGAATATGTTGACAGCCTGTTTCTTTCTCTCCCCATTAAACACTGCTGGATTAGATTTACTGTGCTTACTCTAACAACTTAAAGACTCCATCAGTATGCCACTTTACACACACACACAGATTGGCCTTGCTCAGTAGATCAATGGCCCTTTGGTCAATGTCTCCTTTGGGAGGGTTATCCATCAGCTCCTCACTAATGAAACAATCTGATCTGTGTGTGTGGATCTGTGTGTGTGTGTTGGTGTGTGATGGAATCCCTTATGAGTGGTAGATTGATTTTGAATTGCATGGATATGGTGTCATGTGGTTTACTTCTAGGTTAATTACAGGTTATAACATTTGCAGTCTCACATGTGCAAAAGATTAGTTTATCTGTTTTATAGGAAGTTTGCATGGTGGTGCAGTTGACAGCGCTGTTGCCTTGTAGTGAAAAGGTTCTGAGTTCAAAACCAGTGCAAACCAGTCAAAATCAACCAGTTTCTGCATGAAGTTTGCATGTTCTCACCATGCATGCATGGGCACATGCTCAACTATACATAATTGATAATTGTCCCTAGGTATGAGTGTGTGTGAATGGCTGTCCATCTATATGTGGCCCTGTGATATATCAGAGCCAAACATTACAATACACATCCAGGATCATTTATCATAGAAAACCCTCAAAAACAGGATGGTGCAGGTGAAAAATTGTTGTTCAACCTTGTATAAATGTATTAATTTGCAAAAAAAACTTATGAGCATTTATTTTTGGTTTCTGTAATGTTTAATAACTTTTGAGATAAAGATAAAACAATGCGTGTACAATATTTAAGTGTCCTTTGATCCAATAGAGCAACACAAAATATATTCCATTACATGAAATGAATTAGTAATCATAAGTACTGTTTTATTTACATTTAATTAATTTGGAAATGTTTGCATGGTTGATTTTGTCTATGGGGCTACAAAAAGGTGCAGTTAGGATGTACTGCACCTTTTAGTAAGAAGGTCATGAGTTCAGCTCAGTTCAACCCAGCTGGCGCACAAAGGCACCAGCTGGGAGGTTTTATATGTTCTCTTCACACATGAGTAGGGTTTAATTCAGGTATGTATATTGAATTATTTGGTGATCCCAAATTAACCCAAAGTAGGAGTGACACTGTGACGGACAGGTGAACTGTCCTGGGTGGGCCTCACCTTTCAACTAATGACAGCTGGAGATAGACAACAGCCCCACACAGGAACATGTCAGTACAGGAAGTGGATGGATGGATTCTGGCTGAAGACAGCTCTAGGCAAAAGAACACTTGCTGAATTGCTGTGAAGTATTTTATTTATTTAGAGCTGTAATCATGTCTGACAGAAAAAAAAGTTGTGTCTTCTCTATAACAAGAAAACGAGGAGCCATCTGGTTGAAGTGTAGAAGTGGATCTAAAGAAAAAAAAAAATTCTGAATCACTAAGTTGCACAAAAAACATACATTTTGGGTATTTCCATGCAAGGTATACATTGTGTTTAGTACCATGTAGTCAAAGTGTACATTATTGGTGAGGAGTTAATTTATGGGATTACTTGTAACTGAGTTTTGTTAGAAGGAATGTTTTATGACAAGTTGCCCAGAATTGATTTTTATCAACACAGACTAAGGTGTTCATTTTTTAAAACGTTTTATATATCAGTCAGTCAGTCAGTCAGTCATCAGTCAGTCATCAGTCAGTCAGTCAGTCAGTCAGTCATTTTCTTTGCCCATTTTCGCTGTTCAGGTTTGCATAGAGCTGGTGCTTATCTCCAGAGGTCATTGGGTGAGAAGAAGGTTTACATCTGGACAGGTCGCTGATCCAAAACAAAACATTTATTTAGAGCTGCCAGTTAACCTATCATGCATGTGTTGGGTCTGCAGGAGCAAACCGAGGTCCTGGGAAAAACCTTAAGCACATATATAAAACATGCAAACTCCATGTAGAAAGGCTTCAGTTAAGTTTGGAACCCAGAACCTTGTTGCTGTAAAACGTTTATACTTGTGAAAGTCTTGTTTTAGGGCTGGGTGATATGACTTAAAGATAAAATCTCAGATTGTATTTGTTTAAATTTGATTTCCGATTTTTTCCGGTTTTCCCCATTATTAAGTAAAGCAACCAGTACAAACAACAGACAACTTTAAGTGACTGCTTCAGTGATTGTTCTCCACCGTACTCCTTTCCTACCCTATGTGGGGCCTTGTGCAAAGGATTCAGCTACATTTAGCTGTTTTAGCAAAGGTTTGTTCACTGTGGTTTTGGTTCGTCTCAGAGAGACCGGTGTTTTTCCATATTCGACTGGATGTCTCTGTTTCAGGTGTTAGAATTAGTTTGTGGTGCTGCTGCCTTTCACTGCGATGGGCTTTAGGCAAATGTTGCAGCGTGGGGTCTCTTGCTGCACGTCTGTCGCAGCAAAACATGTGAAACTAATCTACGGAAACTCAGAGGAGTCAAAAAGAGCCACTAAATCACCTGTCTCTCTGAATCTGACTCAAGAATCAGATTTTATTTGTAAAAGCAAAGAGAAGAGTGTGTTCAAGATATTTAACTAATCTAACTGTATTAGTTTCAGTTCTGTAAATCTTCTACAAACACAAATGTAAAACCAGCATTTTGTCTATTCATTCATATATTAATTATTTCTAGAAGAAATTTGTTTTATATGATCAGTTTGGGTTTTAAGTGTTGATGGATAAAGAACAAAACAGTAAAAATACAAGTGGACTCAGAGCTCACTTCAAAAAATGTTTTAAAATCCTTAGAATTTTAAAAACAAGGAAAACTTATTATGACTGCCTGAATGATGATGAAACGATCACGTCAAGGGTTTCAGTGTATTTAAGTTTGTCTTTGACCCACATCATTCATTTATTTGTTCAGTCCCCTATTGTTCATTTATGCATTTTGACAATGCAAGTTCTAGATGTATTTTAGAAGAGAGTAAACTCCCCCCCCCCTTTATTTGAAAGACTTCTTCTGATCATGGGTCAGGACCCCTACACAAACTAACAGAGGAAACTGTTCCACTGTGATGACTGATATATCTGTATCTGTACTCACTAATGCTGTGTTAGAGTCTTAGAAATGCTACTGCCTAAAACTATTTAGATCCTGTATATTAGTTAAATTAAGTGTACAACATGTTGGATATTTTTACAATATAATCACAGAACACGAGTGCGGACATGATTTTGCAGAGGAGTTCCTCAGTGTTCTTGCAGGTCTCTGTAGTTCTGATGATTTTGCGCTGAAGTTTTATGTGATAACTGCAGACAAATGTACAAACCGACTGCATCTCCTGTCTTGTAAAGTGTCTCAGAAAGTTGTTGTTGTTTTGCACCTGACAGTACAAATCTAATTTCACTCTGTTTTTTTTCTCTCCCCCCCCCAACCCCCAATCCCCTTTCAATTCTCCTAACAGTTTGCTGTGTCAAAGTCCTTCATAGGGTAAGATTCTCACTTTACTCATTATGTTTTACCTTTTAAATAGGCCCTTCCATTTCTGTTGAATATTTTAGCTCCACAGGTGTTCTTACCTTCGTAGTGGGTGTTAAACCGGTATCTGTTTCTGTATCTGTTTCATCACAACTCCTTTGTTCATTAGTATTCATCAGCTCCCGCAGTTGAAACCACGCCTAGCATGCTGCTGGCTAAAAGCTGTTAGCATAAGACGTAGCAAACAGGAAGACACGACGTCTGACGTTGCCATGCACAGCGGGGCAGGAAACAGTATTCTTTTCTCTCATAGGCTAGTTTGTTAGCCAATCAGAGTCCAGCAAATTGGAATAATGAATATGAACGAGCTGCTGCCGAAACAGCCTGACAGAACCACCCGAATTTTAATGCAGACAGATTGAAAGGTCTGTTAATCAGTGTTTCCTGACGTTTTTTAGATATAAAATGTTTCATATTACTGGTTAATACTTAAGAAATAACCACAAAGTTCTGAAATTTCTATGAAATGGCCTCTTTAAACACATACACAATGAGCAATCTGGGAGCTCAAAATTTATTTGGCTTGATATTGTTACTCCCTAAAACATAGCAACGCTGTGTTTAACTTACAAAGAGAAGCTCAGTGGAGCTTGTTCCTGCTCTGCATCAGCTGGTTGCAGAACTGCCACAACTACCACTATCACACTTCTTACAGGGATTTGTGTAACATGCTTGAAATATCTGTGACTGCACTTTTCATACTAACTCATAAATCATTTTAGATAAATATATTAAATCCTTATGAATGTATTACACAATGTTGAGTTTTTCAACCACTACAAGCTTTTTTATACAAAGCTGCAGCAACGATGAAAAAACATAGTGAAGAACACTGGTTTTGTTTATTCATTGATTCCAGTTTTTGGCTTTATATCTCAGACTTACTGCACTTAGGCTGGGATGTTCCATAATAATGCCTGCAGACTCACAGTAGTTAAAAAATGACTTGTTTCACAATGAAACTGGGTCTGACCTTGTGTTTAAGCACACGGGGTTCCTTTGTAATATCTGACTGCAGTGTAACAGTGTGAGCTCAGCCAAACTGTCATGAACATGTAGTGCCTTTATCTTCATTTTTAAAAGCCTTTTTTTAATCTTCTCACCAACTGCTTTTTAATTACAGATGGTCTTTAATTAACTTTATGGTGTACAAGCTAATTACTGTCGGAAAACGTCCATTTAAATTTGTGGATTTAAATACGTTGGTTAAAACTTTAAAAATGAACAACAAATTTAGCTCATACACGTATAATGTAATTAAACTGACAAAATATGACAATAGTTAACCGATTTGGTATAAAAATATATTTTATTTGTTTTGTTTTTGTTTTTTAATGTTCCAATATGTATTATCATAGAAGATACTATGTTCAACATTAATGCAACTTCATCCATTAAGCATTAGCAGGAGTTTAAGATTAACATTTGTTATTACACAAAGGCATTTATATACCAATTAGAGGTTTAATACAGTAAATCTGTGTCTCTAATAGGTTTCATTATACCATAAATAACAGGCTAATTCCTAAACTTCTCGACCAGGTTAAAGACTTACAGGTTGAAATTTCTTAGTTTTTCTGTCCATTATTAAGTTTAAGTTTTTTTTTTATTTCTAAATATTTACTATATCATTTACATGGTTACAGTAGTTTATTATCTAAACGCTTTAAATACCATAACATTACAGATCAAACAAAAGAAAACATGTAGGAGACAACAACAATGAATTGAAAAAATTTTCATACTTAATAAATTTATGTGAATATTTGTTGCACCCTTCAAGTGTTTTTAGAACATTATGATGTTTAATTTATTAAACAATATTCCCTTTTAAAGTAGAATTATAAATCTGTGTATGCTGCAAGTCCTGGGCTGATTTATTGTCTATAAGCAACATATAAAGTCACAATTATTTTTACTCTACTGCGCATTTTAATGAAGAATTAGCTCACAAAGTGTTTTTAAAAGTGTAATTCACACATCAATTCAAATGTCACACTACATTCTGCCTTGGGAGTAACTTATGTCTCCCAATGTTGAACAACAATACACCAACATGTAAGGGCCTGTTGACTCAATCTCATGTTCAGGCCTTTTTTCTCACAGGCTTCGCTACAATGTAAAAACACAGTTATTTGCAGGGTCTTGGTGGAGCTTCTGGGAACACAATGGCCATGGAGGGAGCGGATCCATTAAGTGAGGTCCACATGCACCTGTGTGGCTCAGTTGTTGAGAATTAGAAACAGGAATGGTGACATTGATCTCATTCCTCAGCTACAACCAAGGAATCATGCAGAATACTTACCAAGACCTTTTGGAGGAGGGTCTCCAGAGTGGTGCTGGTACTGTGTGAGTGTGACCTGACCATAATCTGACACAACTACCAGGTCTCAGTTTAAAGCTACAGTATGTAAGAATTAGACCTTGTTGTCAAATCTGAGTCCCGCAGTTCATATAGGAAAAAAAAAACCCATCCGCTCTCAGCCACTCACCCCCTCCCCTCAATTATCTATTTGTTCAGCGCTGAGTTTTCCTAAGTGTGTTTGAACGCCCCATCACGTGCAGCTCAGCTGATCAGTTAGAAGGATGTGGTGGGTTCTTACTTTTTACTGCTGCTCGTTGAATTCCAGCTGCTTGTGTTGAAGACTTGGCAGCCTTGCAGACTCACATGTGATTCATTATAGAACCAGGAAGTCTGGACGTGTAAATAATGATTACGGTCCGGGCTAGCTTTTTTTAAAATGACAGAAACTAGCGACCACCCAGCTGGCTGAGATCTGTTACAATGTGACTTTATTTTCAACATCAGAGGGACGTTAGACTGTTGTGTGAGTATTTCACTGTAAAATCCTTACTGTACCTTTAATGTAGTTCAATACGGCATTTATATAGAGCCAATTCATAAAAAAAGTCATGTCTAAACAATTTACAGAAGCCACAGATATACAGACAGTGAATTTAAATAGATAAATTAATTAAAAGTTGGTTTGTGGTGAGTTTCTGGTTCACTTGCAATTCCCTGTGTGTGAAAACAAAGCAAACATTAGGAAAAAGCTTTAAATGAACAAACTCATGAACAGATTTGGACCAGAGAAAACAAACTATAGGTGTAAAAATACCCAGAATGTTTTATCAGTGTAATGAAGGGGAAGCTGAAAGTGGTTTTCCTAATTTGTGCAAAACAGCTACATTCTTAAAGGTCATGGAAAGTGTAGAAGGGTCTTAAATATTTCATCCATGAACTAGGATAACCTCAGAATGTATACCTAATTATTTTTATTTATTTTCAGGCATAAACACATAAAATATGGGTAATTTCTTTAGATTTTACTTTTTAAAACAATTTTCAGATGACCACTTTAACCTTGAAATATATATTAACAAAAACACAAGTGTTATTTCTTGAGAAAAGGGAAAAACATCAATGTTCACTTTTTTCATTATTTGATGATTTAAAATGAATATATTGATTAAGAAATTATGTAAAGGAAAAGGTTTTTGTTTTTTAGCAAAAAATAAAATAAAATCTGACATTTATTCACAGCAAAATTTGATTTGTTTCAGCTTTGTCAGACACAAAAAACATGCTTTTATATTATTAACTAAACAAGAGTTTAAAGTCGTAACGTGTCTAATATCTTTGGTATGTAATAAAGTTAAGTTACATTAAACACGTTGTAAACGTTTCTTTCACGTTATTCATCATTTTAAAAAGTCCAGAATAAAAACTCTTTCATTTCTATTGTTGTTTTTTTATCCTTGCAGTATAAATTTAACATACTTTCAAAAATAAGACATCATTGCATATAGATTAGCTTAGCTTCAACGTATAAACACAAGTCAGTGATTAAAAAATAACATGTCATAAAAAACTAGAAAATCCATTTGACGTTGACAGACAAATGATGAAATTGACAAATAAAAGGCGTAGCCTGTTACAAACGAAGGCGTCACAGGACCAGATTAATGGTAATAAAAGCACTGTATTGGCATCGAGCAGCAAAAGATTGACCTTAACCTCTTTTGACCTCTATTGATTCACTTTGTGCAAATGCACATTAAGGGTAAACACATGTAATTAGTTATTTGATGCTGAAAAACACCATGATAGTGTACAGGTGAGTGGGCGGGACTTTCAGTTCCACGACTCCAAAAGTAAAACTAAGTAAACAGGGATATGTTGTTCATTTCTATAGGCTCTCTATGATGATTCCTTTTACATTATAGTTTGATTTTTATACATAATTTATCCTTTTGATCAGTTTGTGAATTTCTGATACCGCTGCAGAATGAGTACAACGAAAAACTACTGGAAAAGTGTAGTTTTATAAAATTAGAGAGTTATTTAAAAAACTGAAATAAACAGATTATAAAATTGTTACAATAAAGACATAATCTACCAAACACAAGTTTTCTATACTGATGGCAGTTCTTCTTATGATCTCCATCAATGTCAGAAGGTTTTCACGTCTCAGTGAAATTCAGGTTCAAAAAGCAAACAGCAGTCTGCAGCAGACTGTTTTTGGTTTTACTGGAGCTCAGACTAATACTGTTAGAGTGACCGTATACTTTTTTCTTCTTCTTAAACAAATATGTAAATGATAATTGATCAAGTTGTATACTATCATCCAAAATCCATACACAGCAAGACGTTGTTGAAATAATAGCGCTAAATCAGCTTTGATTCCATAAGAAATCTTTAATAAAAGATAACTAAAAGTCTTGCCTTGGCTTTTAAATATTTCTCTAGTTTCAAAAACAAGTTGTTGCTGAATTTTCTCCAGAAATTTCTCCCACACACACACACACACACACACACACACACACACACGCAGAGAAGAATTTCACTGCACCGAAGGAGTTAAGAAGGTTTTTAACCAAACACAGATGCCACGTGAGGGTGCCTCTTAGCTTGTTTTCAGCTCTGCTGCCCAAGGTTGTGTACTAGCATGTGTGTCTATCTGTGTGCATGTTTGAGTCTAAATCCAAGCCTGTGTCTCCATCTTCGTGTGTGTGTCTGGTCCAGTGTTTGGAGTGGGCTCAGTTAGGACTTTCTGTGGAGCCTCATTAGTAGCTAAGGTTTGGCCTGCATGCTGCTACTGGAGACACTCAGGCCACAGTCATATGCTGTACTACTGTGGGCCCATCTGCCATATTGGATCTGACTTTAGACTTTTGTTTCTTTTTGTCTGTTCTTGTTCATCTCTGTAAAAAAAAATGTACCTAAGCAGGTGCACTCAGGATGTTCTTTTCCTTACAGAATTATGACCTCATCTGTTATACTAGTGGGCCAGTTACTGAATTATACTTCTTCTATAATTCACTACAACTTAAAATAAAAAATTATCCCCTTAAAAATACATATTTATATACATTTAATGGATTTGAAGAAAGCCTCCCACACTATTTGAGTAACTCTGTTATTTTCTTTTGTCTCATTAGAAAGGATTTAGAACGAATAGTCAAAACAAATTTAAACACAAGTTCCACATTTTGGAACATAAGGACCATCTTTGTTATCACCGTGTCTCAGATTTAGGTAACGACAACTACAAAACAACATGTGATAGATGAAACCATCACTTTCAGTTAACAACATGAGCCTAATATGTTGAAATCACATGTAAAAGTAACATTTGACATGTCTATACATTTGAATTTGGAACAAAGATGTTTGAACTTCACATGTTAAAAAACTTCACGTGTTTTATTGTGAAATTAATGTCTGAACCACATCTTTTACATGTTTCCAATGTGATTTTGTAATGTGAGCTACATTATCATATGTTTTTTCAACTTGGGATCAACTGTAAAACACAACATTAACAGCCATAGACAATGTTTCGGCATGCAGAACTCATTTTTTGCAATAACTTAAACAGTCCTCGTCTCATATTTTGGAGAAATTTTAGTTGGCTATCTGTTTCAGAGCTTTGGACTTTGACAAAGTTTTGATTCTTACATTTTTCAACCATTCTGTTGTAGGTTAGCAGATTGCATGTTTGCTCAGTAGTATAATCCAGTTTGGGCCACGTTTCAGCTGCCGGACAGATGGCCTCATGTTTGACACCAAGATACTTTGGTATACAAGGAGTTCATGGTCACTCAAAGACTATAAACTGCCCAAGAGAGTGAACTGAAGTGAGTTTAACAAAGTACACAGTAGTAGTTCATTGTTTCTACATAAAAACACCACCATACACAGCTCATTCATGTGAATTCTAGTTTACAAAAATGAAGAGTTGCAGGAACAGTGAAGTCATTGTAAACAAAAAAAATGAAATATAAAAGGATGATTCTAAAATAATAATAATAAGTCAGTAAGTTGTGTAAATAAATAAGCATGCCAGATGAGATGGCATTAACAAATAATATTAATGCACTAAAATAACTTTTCTTAGTAAATTTATTGTGTTCTGACCCTGTTTGACAGTCATGAACACATGATTATGTTATAAAACATGGATGGAAAAGGTCAAGAACATCAAATCTTCAGGTGTTTTACACAGACTGACAACATGGTTTGTGAAAACATATTCATCATTAACAAACGTACAGCCAAGACTTTGACTAGTCGACAATATGGTGTCAATAAAACAAAAAAGTGAATTAAACATAATCTGTATGTTTTCGGTCAGTGATCAATAAATGATTGATCCACTCATTAGTTTGTATCCAAAACTGATTTCAGCTAATGGTGTATGGGATGAGGTGTCTGTAGAACTGAGTCCAGCTAACTGGGGACAGGTTTCTAATCCTTTACAGTGTCACATTGGGACAAACAACCATTCGTACACATACTCAGAGTCACCAGTTAAACGCAATGTGCAGGTTTTCAGTCTGTGAAAAGAAACAGGAGCATCTGCTGAAAACCCACACAGACATAGGAAGAACATGTAAACCTCAAACAGAAAAGCCCCCCCCCGCTTAATTCCTGGACCTTTTTTGTTTCAACTGTTGCACTTTGTTACAACCAAACCGCCCCAACGTGCAGCTTGAGAATTTAGTTGTTTTTTTAAAAAAATACAACTCATGTCATGGTTACGCAAAAAAGTAAATCAAGAATTGACAAAGACTGTGTAAATGTGTCTGACTGCAGTGAATAAACTTTTTTTTTTTCATTCAAACATCAGCAGGGGTGTGTCCAGAGCTGTGGCCCCGGGGGGCATGGGCCACTCTTCCAATTAGACTGGCCACCCCAGGTGCCCCCCCCCAACAAATTCAATCAATACTTTGACATTAATAAAATAAAATGATTAATGAAAGTGAACCAATGATTGTTCTTTGCCTTATTTTTATTACATTTTCATTTATAGTACAAGTTAAATTATGATAAAGGGTCTATAATTTTTTAGAAACTAGATTTTTTCTAAGGTTCTGGGCCCATTTACATGTGCCACCATTTTAGAAATACGTATGTACCCCTACCTGGCTCCCCAATAAAGATTTTTTCTAGACACACCCCTGAACATCAGGAGAACCCTGCATTTGCTCCCCAACTTTCAATATTGGGGATGCAGTTGAAAACTGATCCAGTATCTCCCCCTTCCTCTCAAAGTACTTTATTTTTTTTAATTTACAATCAGCCAGTCTTCAATTCAAATCCACCTAAAATAACCCTCTTCAGTGATTTCACTGTCTTTTTACTATGAAAGTTTCTTTTGTTCAGACAAACAAGGATTTTTTTAAATTATTTCGGAGGAAGACTGCCGGTGACAGTCGTCAAGGTAAAAAAAAAAACATCCTTATAGTGGTCTGAACAAAAAAAAAAAAAAACACTTCAGATACCTACAGATATCCTGGATAAGTTGAACCGGATCAGAACTCGAATGCAATAGAGCAGACAGCATGGGAGAGTAAACAGCCTTGTGGAGCAAAGCAAAACAAATACACACAAAAACAGAGTTCTACTGTTTGGGCAAAAACAAACAGGGTTAGTCCCGAAAGGTCTCCCAACAAAAAAACTCAAGTCCAAACAGATCAACGAGGATGAAAAATAAACTGTGACTGAAAAGACAAAGTTACTGTCAGGAGTTCAGACAGAGACAAGGTCAGAAAAGTCCAGATGTAGTTTGGTACATGCTGAAAAGGCTTTCACAGGACAGACAGGATTCTGAAACAAGTTTACTGAAACAAAAGTTCACGTTACAAACTAGCACCTGCTGGATCTCTGCACGCTGCTTAAATAGGGGCGGGGCTGGTGAACAGACAGACTGAGGAAGCAGCTTGCAGGTGAACCAAATGAGGATGATTATAGGAGTGGGTGAGAGAACACACACATACATGAACAGAGAGCATAAATACAATAAATTAGAGGCTAGAAACCATAGAATAATGACAGAAAATAAAAACTATGAGACAGAAACATGACATCTGTGTTTCTAACTACATGCATGCCTGGTAAAATCTCTAAATTTGACCCTAAATGACCCATCTCAGTCATAGAACAGACTCACACACACAACAAAATAAACTCTGTAATACTTCACCAATATAAGAACCACAACAGCTACTGCTGGGAGAAAAGATGTGAATCTATAAATCTAAAAGCTGATAGTTATCAGTAGCTCATTACCATCAAAGCACGAGTAGATCTGACATTTTATGATTTAGTAGTTTAATAAATGAATTCATTCTAGGTTTCATTTTGAGACATGAGAAACCTTAAGTCTTATTCTGTCAGATGCAGCACTTGATGTTTTAAAGGTTCTTTCATTAAAGAACAAACATTTGAAGCATTTTCTAATCTATGTTTGAACCTGCTACACAAAAGGGTTTTAGTTGTCTGTTAATTTCACTAGTTCTTGAAAGATTTTAGGAGACGGATGTTGAATATGTGATACAGACATCACAGGGTGCCTCTTAAAGGATGTGATACACTGTGTCCTCATTTTCTGTATGAAAACACATCAAGGGTATCTTTAATAGTTTATCAATGACTTTGAAAGAGTGAAAAAAAACGTGTTTCAATTCCTGAAAAGTAAACAGTTTCTGTTTCATGTTACATAAGGGTTCCTATTTACTGAGATATGGAGGGAGTGAAAGTCAAACTGATTGTTTCATTCTCAGACACAGAAGAGCAATGAGATTATCTTCTTTGTCCATTTAGTTTACTAAGAAAAAGAATTGTTGGAATTAAAAGCTTTTGTACAGAAGAGCATCAGTTATACCCTTCAATTAAAACTGAACAGTTTTGTAAGATTGAAACCCTTTTAAAGGTGCTTATACTAGCTGGGAATCAATTAATGTAGTGCATTTGATTAGCAGCAACTGCTATTCAAGCATTGAGGTTGCAGACTACTTCAGCATTTTTACTATGTTCTTGTTGGAAGTGTTGGAATTAAGTCATGTGTTGTTGTTTACTTTAGGTCAGATTTTCTTAATGCCTGACCGTCAGGTTCAAATATACAACGATTATTCAGGTTATCCGACTTAACTGTGTTGTATGTTCCGAGCTAGCATAAACAGAGAGCGCTCTGCAACGGGGAGGGGCAGAGGGTTCGTCCACGCCAACGGTTCCACCCACAGCACAGAGGTGAATTGCTAATGAGCTATTGCTGCTATGCAGAATACTAATTCCTAGAGAACGGCACAGGTTTCGAGTGAATTTGGGTAAGAACACCATAATCATAATTTAAAGGCCAATGAGATGCTTTAAAACAGCTCAAAAGAGGATCGGAGTGGGTCTATAAGGACAGAAGTCACTGACATCTATCAGTCTGGAAAGGGTTACAAAGATTATTCTAAGGCTTTGGGACTCCTGTAAACCCCAGTGTGAAAACGTTATTCACAATCAAAGACAACATGGAATAGTAGTCAACCTTTCCAAGAGTAGCTGGCCAAAAATGACTCTGAGATCAGATAAAGGACCCATCCAGGAGCTTACAGAAGAACCCAGAACATCGAAAAACTGCAGACATCACGTGCCTCAGTTAAGGTCAGACTTCATGATTCAGCAATAAGAATGAAGCTGGATTCATACTAACGCAGTTTTGACGTGTCAGAGACACGCACCGCCATGATACGACGTCGTATGGGCTCTCCTACTGCCTCGGATGGTCGGTTGCAGTCACGCTCTATTTTCTAACTTTCCGATGGCCGCATCGGATGATGCACGTCGTCAGCCAAACAACCCAACATCATTGTGTTGACAGTCTTGAAGACATGGAGCAGATCGAGGAATGTCTCGCAGAAGAAGTGAGGAAGTACGATCATTTGTACAACTCCTCTCTGAAAGAGTACAGGGAGTACAGCTTCAACTCCTGGAAGGAGATCGCTGGAACCTTGGAGTTGGAGGTTGGGGAGTGCACGAAGCGAAGCGGAAAATGAGCGGAAAAGTCTCAAGGGCAGCAATGACGATGCTGGTGGCCGTAAAGTCCCTGCTTTTTATTTGTTTCTTTCGTGGTTGGAACCACACATAAAGAACCGGGAGACCTCTTCAAACTTCACGGTTGAACGCGCCTCCTGCTGTGCTGGCGGAGAATTTCTTTGCAACAGGATCGGGGTAGTATGAACAGAAACTGGCTCCGTCAGTACGCCGCCGTGTGGGAGCACATTTGCCTTTGTGTAAGCATAAATCCAGCTTGAGACTTTCTTGATGATCCACAAGACTTGTAGGGAAATATTCTGTAGACTGAAAGAAAAGTGAGACTTTCGGGAAGGTGTGCATCCTCTCATCCTCATCTCTTATATCTCCTACAATTTACACTGAATTATTACATGATTTACTGGCACTTGTGGCTGTTGTAAAAGAGTCGCAGCTACTACGGTATAAGAGTGTAGCACTGGATTTTGTGTGTGTTTACTAAGGTACGTTTTCTGTGATGTCCGCTTTGATTGGGTTGACTCCTATAATTATTCAGTTGTAGATGTATGTGTTAAATG
Organism: Pachypanchax playfairii; assembly: GCA_006937955.1. Taxonomy (NCBI): domain Eukaryota; kingdom Metazoa; phylum Chordata; class Actinopteri; order Cyprinodontiformes; family Aplocheilidae; genus Pachypanchax; species Pachypanchax playfairii. The sequence continues at coordinate 2,921,333 of SSNP01000061.1, forward strand.
TAATTTTTGTTTCATGCATAGCGATCATTACAGTGGACAGATATTTAAAAGCTGGTTTCTTGTACATGTTTGTATGTTTTTGGTTTATTTGCACACTGGCAGTGTCTGTATATTCTTATATCCTAAGAATAATGTCTTGTCTATTTTGCATTTCACTAGACTCAGAAAAATATAACTCAAGAATGAAAGGGTTAAAATTCATCCAGTGGTTCATGAGATATTCAGTTGACTTCTTTGGCAAATAAGTGAATAACACCTTGAAACAAAGACCTTGTGTGATTATTTAGTACTCAGGGTATGTAATTGGGAGGACTCAGCTACAAACACTCAGTGTTATCTCAGTATATGCTAAATTGACAGCATTGTAACCATTTTAATGTGTATTAACATTGATTAGCTGTGGTGGCCATCTTGAATTATTTGGACTCCAACTGTTCATCAGTAGTAAATGTATTTCCAACAAAGTATTTCTGGGTGAGTCATTTAGCCAGAGTCACATGCTGTTCTACTGTGGGCCCATCTGCCCTATTGGATCTGACTTTATACTTTTATCCAGAGGTTCATGTGATATTTTGTAGCTGTTAATTATTTTTGTTGTTTTTTTCATGACGGTTAAGAGTACATACATTAGATAAACACTACAACTCATTCAGCTGTGTGTCCAAACCTTTGTCTGGTGGTGTATACAGTAGATGGGCATGGACAGGCAGAATGACCCCTACAGGATGTGGTCTGGTTAACATTACTCTTTATGTACAACAGCCCTAAACAACTGATGTTGTGTAATGTAATTTTTTCTTTTTGTTGTTGTTGTTTTTTTTTTTTTTTTGCTAAAGCAAAAGCTGTAAACGAGTTTTAGTTGCTCTGCTCAGCAGGAGAAAGGTTAATTATCACTTCCTGCTACAGACAGACAGGACACCTCCTCCTGTCAAGTGCACACATAACAGTCTGAAGCACACAAGTGTGCAAAGCATCTAACAAAACCTGGTGTGTGTATAACTGAGACATAAAGGTGTAATCTAGCATGTGCTTGTCATTATTTCCCTCATTATACAATTGAGGCATTTCTTTCCCTCTACTTCATTTTCTCTGTCCCAACAATCTCAATGTTGCAATGTATATGTCATTTATGTTGTTCATTGAGAAGAAACTCTAACTGTTGCTGTTGTTGTGAAATCTTATAGATTATTTTGTGTTATCCTTCTCAGTTCCTCAAAGCAGTTTTAGTTTATGTTTCAAAGATCTCCTAATCAGTCTCTATTCATCTTTGTCCAACTATTTTTGCACTCCCCTATAGTTGTGTTATCCCTACCTCCTCCCTATCACCATCCTCATTTCATTGCCAGTCTAGACAGTGCCAGCAGCAGGTGCTGAGTCTGGGAGAGGTGGGAAAAAATAGGGTGAAAAAGAGAGAAGGGGAGGGAAGGAGGGAAGGAAGAAATGAAAAGAGCCAAGTGGAAAACAAGACTGTGCATGAACAGAGATTAATAGATCAAGACAAGTGACATATGCCACGTTGCCAAAAGTATTGGGACATCTGGGTTTTCATGCACATGAATTTTAATAACAAGGTTTAGGAGTGTGTTTGTGGGATTTTGTCCTTTTTTTTTTCCAAAGACACATTTGTGAGGTCAAGCACTGATGCAGGAGGAGAAGGCCTGGCTCACAGTCTCCACTCTAATTCTTCCCAAAAGGCCTCAATGCGGTCAGGTCTCTATGCAGGTCACTCAAGTTCCTCCACACCAAACTTACTCACCCATGAGTGACCCACTTATGCTCAGTCATGTTGGAACAATAAAGGGCTGTTCTCAAACTTTTCCCACAAAATTTAGAATATAAAATTGTCCAAAATGCTGAAGCATTAAATGTTTCTTTTACTGGAACCAGGGACCCAAGTCCAATGCTGAAAAACAATCCCTCTCCACTAAACCTTAGAGTTGACACAATGCATCAGACTTCCAGAATGAGAAGGACGTCAGAGAACACGTCTCATCTGTTCTAGAGTACAGTGGCGACATGATTTACACCACTGCATTGAGCTTTAGACAGGGCTGCAACTGCTTAGCTATGAGAAGTCTTTCCCTGAAACTCTCCATAAACTGTTCTTGAGTCTATTAGAAGGCCACAGTAAGTTTGAAGGTCTCTAGCTGTTGACTGCAGAATGTTGCTGAGTCCTGTTCACTGTGCATCTATGCATTTGCTGAGATTTATATGATCTACCACTTTGTAGTTGAGTTTCTGTTGTTCCCAGTTGCTTTCAGTTTACTATAGTACCACTAATAGTTGACTATGGCATATTTAATAATGAGAAATATCTTAATTGGACTGACTGCATCCTACAGAAACATGCTCACAAGTGCCAGAGAGCAACTTATTCATTCACCAAGCTGTCTGAATGTCCAGGTTCTTGATTTTAGACACCTGTGATTATGAAAGGGTTTGGAACACCCCAACTGGATTATTTGGCAGAGTGGTCCAATGCTTTTGGCAGAAGACCAAATAATATAGAGGTGGATGGAAAGGAATAGAGAGAAGTAGGTCTGGTAAAGGTGGGACTCGAATGGAAAAATAAGAGAAAGGGAAAAGATAAACAGATCTGAGCAAGTCAGGTAGGTGCTGTACGAAGAGGTGTAGGAGGCTTTTTCAGGAAAGGTGCTCAATGTTCTTAGGGAGGTGTTTGGGTGTCAAATGAGGGTGAAAGAAGGATGGCGGAAGGTGTGGAGCAAAGTAGGGGATAAGGTAGGGAAGATAAGTATGTCTGAAAAGATAAGAGGGGGGGAATGTCCCCCACAAAACAGTAAGAGTTGAAGATATCATGGACGGACGGACGAATGGTGGGAGGGACGGACGTGCAAAAGAGAATAGAAAAAATGTTGTCTTTATGGGAGGACACAGGCTACAAGGAAGTGCAGTGGGTAATAAGGCCATAGCTCATTCTCATGGAGGTGTGTGTATTTCCGACAGCCGAAGTGTACACAAGTTGTGTGTCTGTCAGTTCTCTGGTAGCGGAGAGGGAGCAGCCTCCATCCTATTAGTGACTACCTCTCACCGGATGACTTATATGCACCTCGTTTTTCACCAGCTGGATGACAGCAGATTCTCGAGAAGAAACAAACATGTGTGCATATGCACTCGTGCACAGTCGTGCAGCTACAGGAGCTGTGACAGGAGTAATCTGCTCCTCTCCTGATGTGAAGAGAGAATTCCAATAGAGCAAATAAATAAATAAATAAAAACGATGTCTTACCACCAAAGTGTGACATTGTAGAAAAACCTTGGAAAGCAATGTATCAACATGTTCAAAGGCATTTTTCATTCAGGTTCCAAGTGAATAATAGCTTCAGGCAAGGTTGGTGAAAAGTGAACCTAATTGCATGTTACTTATCATAAAAGTAATTACCATTTTGCTTGTGACTCTTAATAAATCACAAAGTTATTTGTAATATTATTCATTAGTCAGCCCAGCCAGTCAGAGGTGCACTTAAACTATTTAAAAACCCCAATATATAATTTTAGTGGTCACATGTTCTGTATTTAACTCTGAAAAAACACACTGTAGTTAATAAAAAACAGCCTCAATTTGGAATTTGTAGACCAATCTGTGTGGTTGATTTTCACTAATTGAGCTGTTCTGATTTGGACTCCGAACAAGCCTAAAATTAACTATCAGAAAATTTGTACACCCATGTCAGTAGATGTCAAAATTTTGGGACCTTAAAATAATTTATCTGTAGACACTGGTAGATGTAGCTTCCCTGTGATTTAATCCCAATCAATTTGAAGGCAGATCTCAAAAAGTGTTAGTGAAAGCTGATGTTTGAATTGTCTGCATTGTAGATTTTCTTTTTAAAGATATATTTGCTCCCTTAGAGATTTATTTTGGTTTTGATTTGCAGTCACACCTATTAAAAAAACTCAAAGTTTGAAGTGGCTTTAATGTATTTTTAATGAAACTTTCTGCTTATGTTTGTTATGTCATATGCGTTTTATTACTGTAAAAGAAAATTATAATATGCATCATATCATATCGTATTATACTGCTTTGCATCATATCAGAGTATGCCATCGTATTGTACCCTATCTTATTGTATCATATTGCACCACTTGACATTGTCGTTCGTTCGTTCGTTCGTTCGTTCGTTCGTTCGTTCGTTCGTTCGTTCGTTCATTATTTTCTTTACCTGCATATTCCTGTTCAGAGTCACAGGGAGCTGGTCTTCAGCGGTCATTGAGTGAGAGGTGGGGTCACACCTGGACAGGTCACATTGTATTGTATTGGATTGGGCTGGATTGCGTTGTAATATTGTGTATTTTATCATATCTCATGGACTGCACGGTGGTGCAGTTAGTAGCACTGTTGCCTTGCAGCGAGAAGGTCCTGGGCTCAAATCTGCATGGATTATGCATTTTCTCCTCGTGCATGTTTGGGTTTTCTCTGGGGATTCTGGTTTCCTCACACAGTCCAAAAACATGCAAGATGTTAATTGGTGACTCTAAATTGTCCCTATAGGTGTGAGTGTGTGTGTTGTTTGTCTATGTGTGGCCCTGTGATGGACTGGTAACCTGTTCAGGTGTGACCCCACATCTCACCCAAAGACCACTGGAAATAGACATCAGCTCCCTGAACAGGAAGAAGCAGGGTCAAGGATGGATGGATGGATGGATGGATGGACGGATGGATGGACGGACGGACGGACGGATGGATCATGTCTCACTGTATTGCATTGTATTGTGGTCTATTATCAGGGGTGCACATAAGTGGTCCGCAGGTCCGCACACACTGTCAAAATATAAAATGCGCACCAGATGAAAAGTTGCAACACGCGTTTGCGTACTTAACATTGGTTTGGCTGAGCTGCGTGAATTTTTAGGTTAATCAGAGGCGGGGTTTATTGTCAAATAAATGAAGAATCCCGTTGACTTCTTTTGTTTGACTGATATGTTTCTCAGCCAGAGCGCCGAAGTTCCAGCTGATCAGCTGATGCTGCGTCTCTCTCTGTATCAGTTTGCCAGTGTGACGGATTTTCAGTCAGTCAGATCAGTGCAGCTGACTGCAGGATTCTGCATCGCGTCAAAACTGAAAAAATTCACTGAATAAGACAAATAGACCATCGTGGCACAGACGTGTATAACTACCTTTTTGTGCTATAAAATACAGAAAACCACCTGTTTTAATCAACAGTATCAGCGTATTTGTCTGTGATCCGCGCCATTTTGAATGCGCGCAAAGCACTATGGGATATGCAGTCAATGCCCCTTAACTGTCCACTGTATCTTTTTATCTGACTGCATCTCATTACAAACATCCTCATCATTTCAAAACAAAAAACAGTTACAGTAAATGACAGAAGCCCCAACAGCTGACTAATAAATTTCAACACTAAACTGTTAAATGTAGATTAAAGTGAACAATCAAACCTGTAAACAATCCAACCTGAACTCTGAAGGTTTTTTTTGCCAGTATTTTTATATTTTACTGGTTTCTCTTGATTTTTTTCAACAATTAAAGGATTTTTATTGAAACAAATATAGAGCCAGGTAAAGTAAACAGACTGAATTTGAAGCTTGATGAAACCAAAAACAAAGCAGAGGAGCTCGGAAGAGACACAGCGAGACACATTTAAAAATGTGAGGACCAAGCAACAACCCTAGGTTCTCTTCTGAGAACCAGGCCAAAAATATTATGTGCACCCCTGTCTATTATACTGTACAGCATCACATTGTAACATTGTACTGTAAAGTGTGTTCCAGCATTTGCATCATATCACTGTATTTTACTGTTTTGTAATATATCATATTGTATTACTGCAATAAAAATCTTAATCTCTGACCATAAACATTTAGCTCATCTCACTGTACAGGTGAAACAGTACCTACTGTAGTACCTATTGAAAGATACACAAACATCTGTACTCTTTACATTATAATTACTATGTAAGCACTAGTCGACTCAGGTGTTCTAATACAAGGAATGTAGTTTACAGATAGAAACTAGGAAAAGTGGAAGAAAAATGGTTGTGTTCCTATTCAGTGCTATATACAGTACAAGAAAACATGAGCTATTTTTGCAACAATTATCCTTTTTTATGCAAGCTACTCTCTGACTAAGCCAGACAAAATTTTAAAAAGGCTGAAACTTTGGTCTAGCTGACTCATGTTTTCCAAGAACTCAAGAAGAGTTTTTCCTCTTGTGAGTATGCAAGTAGATTGTCTTCCATTCAGCTAGTAAATCTTCTACTTTCGCTTGGTGTCTCAGTGCTGTGCAATTAGCTGCTTCTGGTAATTACAAAATATTTGATAAAAGCCCTTCAGTCTGGTAAAGGGTTCACAATTTAGACCAGTCTCCATACTTTTACATCTCGGGCCTTCATGAACCACCAATCCTTTCAATATTTCTCCGAAAATTGACCATAATAACCCACAAGGACATTTCATGTAGGTTTAAAACCAATAAAAGAACCAAGAGAAATACACGCACACGGTTAAAACATCTTTTTAATCCACTGTTGTCCTTTAAAGTTAAAGTTCATTTGTGTTTTTGTAATTTTCCATTCTCATTGTGACATTTTCTCTGGGGAATGAAGACTGACCCCATCGGAGTCTGCACAAGCAAGAGTCCAAGCAGATCCAGACGACTAATGGTTTGAAAAAAAGGGGGTTTTCAGAACCGATCCCCCATCATTTTATTCATTTTAATTAATTTTATGCATTTTCTCCCCCGGTAAGAATGTAGGGCATCTGTATCAGTTAGAGAGAGAAGGAAAAAAAGAGAGAAAGAGGAAAAAAATGGGTCGCTTTCGCAGTGGGACCGAGAGGCTTCATTAGGGCGCCTGTTGCAGTCATCTTAAGGCCATTCTAGTTCTGCCCCAGCATTCCCATTCAGCACTCGTGGGAATCCAATATCAGCCTCACATTTGTGACCTTGTCAAAAGCAAGAACAAAAAAAAGCAGGTGTCAGGTCATCTTGATCTCTCCCTAACCCACAACGGTGACATTCTGCTACCCGTCTCTGTTTATTCAACCTACTAAAGCTCCAAGTCTCTTACGTTTGAAAGAAAAATGTCAAGCGTTACTTATCCAAAACTTTGAAGCTTCTTAATGAGAACAGCTGCAGCTTTTGTCTTTACAGTGTGAGCATGAGAATGTTGGATGTGAAAGAATCTGATGTTAGTCATGAGAAAGGAGGATTCAATGTACTGTGTCATTTTCTTTTTTAGACGATAAGTGATTAGATGGAAAAGGGTAAAATTCAGCTAAAGTTTCTCCTCTTTGGAAGTTCTTCTTCACTGTTATATCTCATTTGCCCTTTATCATTTGCTTAATTCTCCATATCTGCTTCTCTCTTCTTTACACCATAATACTTTTTCATTTTTCTTGCTTCACCTCTGTGTTGTAGACGTGTTCTTTCACTCGCTTCACTCCCTCAGTCAGTCGCTCTCTTGGCCCCCAGCACAGCAGGGTCCAATATGTCTTTAAAAGTGGGACATCATTGAGTAATTTGTTGCACCTAAGATGTGATACTTCAATTGTCACCATATTTCCGTGTCTACAAGGCCGCCCCGAGCACACAAGAGGATTGTCTTCTCGGGAGACCGGGCGTCAGGATTTTCTAGTCATTTTGGTGTTAAGTCAGATTCTTAAAATACATTTCATAAAGGCACAGCAGGTTTTCATGGTGTTTCACTGCACGGCGTTTGTTGTAATGCAAATTGCCAACAGCCACACTGTTGTAGATGATCTTCATATACCTCTGAGCTTATTTTGCTCTATTTTGGAAGGATTAACACCAGATTTTTGAGTAATTTTATACAATATTGATGTAATTTGTATAAGCGGTTTTAAACTTTTTGCAGACAAGAGATTTAGAGTCGGTTTGGTGGTTTTTAACCAGTGTTGTTAAACTTTGTGTTGAATCCGCAGGCGTCGTGTTCACTGAAATGAACAGCTGCTTTCTTACACATATTTGTGTATTTTTTGGGGGTTATTTTCACATATGCCAGAGTGTCACTCCATAGACCTCCACCCACTGGTTGTGCATGTGACTTATTAATATATTATAAGGATTATGTAATAATGATATAATAATCTACATGGTTTTATCAAATACATGTTTTTATAGTTAAAATATGTTTTCCACCTGAGTAGATAAAAAAAAAACATTTTCGAACTACAAACGAAGTTCAACATTGTATTTTTTATTTATAAAGATATAGAAAATACATTTTAAAAAATCTATGAACTGAGGATATTATCATTCGTGCATGAAAGCGTTAAGCAATCTGAGGCATCGTCACTGTTATTCCTTGATTCCACCATCTTAATGTCTTAATGTACAGACATTTTCAAAACATGGAATTTTGAGTAAAATCCTGTTTTTGTTGTATCGGGAGAAAAGCAAGAAATAATCCCACTGGTGTGTCAGTTCTGATTTGCCATCTGTCTCTTTCAAGTTTTCCAGCTGTACAGATGTGTGAAAATGGACTGGTTTTGCTTTTACAGAAGCAAAAACACAAGATTGCACTTAAACCTGGATGATTAATATTTCAAGAAGCAGCACTGCAAGCTTTTAATATGACACATCATGTCACATCTAGAGGTTCTACAGCTTGTGTTTCACCAGCTGTATGCTGAACGTGTCTCTCTACCTCTCTTCTCCTATATGTTAATATGTACAATGTATGTTTTGTAACATATGTGCATAAGCACAAGGACATGTGCAGTATATTTTTTTGTTTAATTATTCAACTATTATTGTATTATTAATTTAATTTAGTTTCATTAAGCATTTTCTTCTTAGAGAAGATTATAATTATTATATTGCTGCTCTTTTCCACCTGCTGCTGTTCGTTAACTGACCTTTTGGATCAGGTGTAATTAGCCTTTGGTCTGTTCGGGTCGTGGTTGGGCTCTGCATGAGTCACCATTGGATTTAGTCTTTTTTGAAACTCTTCATTACGTCCTGCTTCCCACTTCATCAGAGTTCATAAAAGACTACGTGAGAGAACTGAAAGTTTTGGGGGAATTAACCTAAACAGTTTATTCACACAGGAAGTGCTTCTTTCTTAAAACTCCTGGAGGTTTTGATGATTCAGCTGACTGCACCAGCCTGCAGTCTAACATGTTGTATGTTAATGCACATCCTCTGTTCAGTTTTTTTTAGTAAGTAGTAGTTGCAGGTTCTGCGTTTGGCTGATATTCAAACAGATAAAAATAAAGTCAGCTGCCTGATATTACATCAGTCATCCAGTCAAAAACAAAAAATAACGATAGTTTTTATCTTCGTCTGTCAGAAACTGATGTGCTTCTTTATGGGGTAACAGTAGCTCCTTTCACTAATTCTTCTAATCAGGTTTGAAATGAAGTGTCCTCTGATGGTGAGAGAAGGTTGAAAATCAACCCTGTAGTGCAACAAGCTACAAAAAGGATATAGTCACACAATTAAAATGAACACGTTACACATAATGTATCCCACTGACTTACACTCCACTTCTTTGTTTCATTTTCATGGGATGTTTTTCAGTTTGTGATTTATAAATGACTAGAAGTAAATTCAAGAGAAGCCGGTCAGTCACTTTATTCAAATTAAATATTGGAAAGTGGGAGCATCCAGAAACAGTGTGTAAAAACTAAAACATGACCCAAGCAGGTTATTTTATGTCAGTGAGATCTAATCCAAGAAGAAATGTTGCAGGAGGTATTTTTAGTTTTTTCAGGCAGGATTGATGATTTGAAACACAGTAATTGTCCCATGAAACTCAGAGTTCAGCAGAAGGAGGACAGTTCAGAGAACCATCAGCTCTAAAATGTAGGAACCATTGAAACAGAGTTAAGCCTCGTCGCAATGACCCTTATTAACGCCTGGGAACACGCTATTTACAAATTTTGAACCATATACTGCATCTTTAATGCTGCCTTAGTTGTTTAGTGTCACCATGCAAAGAAACAAAATACATGTAACACTGCGAAACTTATATATATATAGCTCCATATGTCCCTCATGTGTTCAGATATGTATACGAAGAAAAATATACACACATCCACCTATAGATATGAAGGTATTTTTTCATTTTTATATGAATCCATAGTTAAATATATATTTACTTATGAATACATGATGTTTATTTTGTCATAGTGTTCATTTTAATGGATGTAAAAAGACCAATAAAAACAAAAGAAAATCTAATTTCTTCATTTCTACGGTGAAGAAAAGTAAAAATCAGCTGGATTTTTTTTTTTAAATCATCAATTTCTGCATTTCTAAAATGGTCATCAAGTTTTTTAATTTATTTGTTTGTTTTTGCTTGTTGTTTTTTAACAAGCTGATATTGTTTATTGTTTGAATTTTGAATTGTTTAATATTTAGCTGTGTGTGTTTGTGCGTGCATGCATGTGTGCATGTGTGTGTGTGTTTATGATATGATATATGATCTATACTGTATAGGAGCACGCTCTGAGCACCAGAGCAATAGAGGCCCAGCGCTAACACACCAGACCAGACCCCAGGTGTAGGCTGTGCAGAAAGGCCCCAGAGACAATCCAGCACATAACTGCAGTATGTAACATGCTGACAGTGGAAGCAGACATGGAGCACCATAACCAAGTGGCTGGCATATTGTACAGGAACATCTCTGTGGAGTATAGGCTGGAAACCCCAAGGTCAAAGTGGGAAACATGTCGAAAGGTGTTAGAAAATGACCAAGCTGAGATCTTGTAGGACTTCCACATACAGACCAACAGAATGGTAATGGCAAAAAAAAATCTCTCTTTTTAAAAGCATCAAGTCAAATGAATTTTCCTAATGACCTGGAAACTGACCAGAGAGCGACCTGTGACCCACATCAGACTATGTTCATTAAACTAGTTTCTTTAAACTCGATTTTCTACAATAATCTTCATTACAGTAAGATCCTGCGACTGAACAAAATAAAATGTTGATGGTGAACCAACCAGGCATTGTGGTGGTGGACAAACAGCAGAGGAAAGTCGTGGTGGTTGAGACATCAACATCAGGAATAAGGAACATGAGAAACAAGAGAAACACCAAGGGCTCATGGAGGAAGTACTGCAGGTCTGGAATGTGACAGTGGTGACTGTGGTCATCAGTCATCGGAGCACTCGGGGCTGTAACCCCCAAACTGTTGGAGTGGCTACAGCTGATCCAGGAAAAACATCTAACATCTCAGTCCAGAAGAGTGCAGATCTGAAAAGAGCAAAGATGCTGCAGAATCTTCAAGCTCTCAGGCCTCTAGTAGAAGTACTTTATTTATTTGTATATGTGTGTGTGTGTGCAAGCACGCACGTGCATGCATGTGCACAGAAAGTATTTGTTTAACTTTTGTAGCAACCCTGTTCAAAATGCATTTCTCTCTCATCTCACATGAAAGTCCAGCTGTACTCAGCCATAAAACATTTGAATGGCATGTATGCATTCAGAATGACTCTGTCATCTCAAACTGCTTCATCATCCTTATCTGTACATTAGATGTCGATGATTTTGTTGCAGCATCAGGCGTCCAGACTCCTACAAGTTGTAAACAAGTACAGAGTTGTTTATGCACAACTGTGTCGTGCTTTTGTCAGTCCCAATAGCCCGCTTGACCTGCAAAACTTCCCAAATCTTCAGAGCAGATTTTTCAGCCGAGGCTCGTACGCACACCTCAAACGGGTAAACATGTTTACAATTTTAAATTTTCTGCTGCTGAAATACATTTCACTGCAAAAGACGACACCGCCGGTGAGCAAACGATGCCGAGACGTTTCAGTATAGAGAGCGATGATGCAGATTGAAGACCGGTTTGTGTTTATGTGTGTTTGTGGATTAAATTTGTAGGCATCATGTCGGTGTGAGGGGTGGCCCCACTGTGCTGCTATATTTTTACTGGGATTATGAGATGGACATCTAATGCCCACTCCGCTGCCCTGCTTACCCACTTGCCTTGATGTTGAGTTCAGTTAACAGAAGCCCAAGAAGAGTGTTTCACACATGCTGAGTGAAGCCAAACCAAAGTAAGTCTAGTTCTACTGAGCTGCTCTGGTTAGGGTTAGACATCAAAAAATTATCTGGGGCAGCGCTGTGCAAATCAGCGCAGAAATAGTTTGTTTCATGGTGTGAAAACACTATGTGAAAGCACTTAAACGACCTAAATAATCTGCCGCTTTGCCCCAAATCTGATCTGCCACCAGCAGAAATCTGGAAGAGGATGTCCAGACACAACACACGGATAAGAATTTCCTTTTAATTAGAATAACATTTTGACTCTCGCTGAATAGTTACTTCAGCCATTAACATAAAAAGGCTTCAAAGGCTGCTCTGAAGGGTTCCCATGGGAGTCTTCACAGAGGTTCAAAGCTGCGAGGAATGGGTTTCACTGTGGGTGCCACTTTATCACACAAAAATCAGCGAGGAATCTGCTGCAATGCTGGATAAACATAGTTTCTAGTAGCTTGATGTGCAAGAGCTTTAAACTGAAAGTGCTTGCGCCAACACGAGCTTTACAGATGATCCAGTTTCTCTCTCCAGCACAAAGCTGCCGAGGCTTTAATTACTGCTGCTGGCCCAGCACAGGTGAAGCACGCTCTCGCTAACAAGGTGGCTACAGACCAGACAGCACTTAAATCCAACAGGAAAACAATACAACTGAGAGCGAGAGAGAGAGAGAGCAAGCTATTCTTTTCATAGTCCCTCTTTCAGCTGATTTTATAAACTATTCTCAGATTAATTTAGAGAAAACATGATGCAACTGGAGAAAGAATGGAAGGAGGAATGTGTCATCCACTGAAAATAAGGTGCAAACTAGTTTTCACACTTTGTGCACAGTGCGTTGTGTATATGCGAGCTTGTGCAGCAGCGAAATCCATCACATCCCTCACAGCCGTGGAAAGATTCATCAAAAAGGTTTTACCATTCCGTTATGCAAGATGTCACTGGTGTGACCCAAAAGCAAATAGTGTTTATGGGTCAAGAAAGACAACAGTAATGACACATGCCCCAGATGTCACTCACAGTTAAATCACTCATGATCTTTACATCATCAGATCTTGTGTTTAATGTATGCTGCCATCATCGACTGTGCCCCGGTTTATTAAGTCGGTCAGCTGCACGGAGGCAGGAGCAGAGTAACAGCACACACTGGTGGCGACTGCTTCTTATGGCAACTTCCTCCCGTTTGAAAGAGAGAAATTCAACACTGTTATATTGTCAGGAAGGATTCTTTTTTTTTTTATTTGATTTGATACTTTGAAATAGTTTTAACTGCTGAACCTAAATGTTGAGTTGAAGTAAGTTTCTTTACTTTTATTCTAAGGATTAAAATGTTATTTTTTTTAAATAGGTAATTTACAGCATTACTGCAGAAGGTCTAAAGTTCATGGAGAATAACTGTTGAGCCACCCTCAGTCGGCAGAGACCTGCTCCACGTTAGAATAGAATAGAATAGAATAGAATAGAATAGAACTTTATTAATCCCTTACTGGCAATCTTCAGGGAAATTAGTTTTCCAGCCACAATACAACACTGTCAATACTATACATTTGAGAAAAAAAAAAAAAAATTCTGCCAGTTAGTTCTTCTGCACCCGCCTGCCATATTGTACAGTTTGATGGCCCTTGGAATGAATGAGTCTCTGAATCTGTTGGTCCTAATCCTGGGGAGTAGACGTCTGCTGTTCGGGCTTCTCTGGGTGTGATTGACTGCATGCAAAGAGTGGTTAGTATTGTCCAGGATAGCCAGAAGTTTATTGAGTGACCTCCTCTCCACCACTGTCACCAGGGGCTCCAGCTTTGTCCCCATCACAGAGCTCGCCAGCCGGATTAATTTATCCAGCCTGTTCACACATTTCTTGGATATGCTTGCACCCCAGCATATCACTGCATAGAAGAGTGTGCTGGCAATCACAGACTGGTAAAACATCTGCAGGAGCTTAGTGCAAATGTTGAAGGACTGTATTCTTCTCAAAAAATACAGTCGACTTTGGCTCTTCTTGTACAGATGGTCGGTGTTACATGCCCAGTCCAGTTTGTTGTCCAGCCACAACCCTTATAGTTTGGGACGATTTCCAGCTCCACATCCCTGATCTTCACTGGCTGCGGACTTAGGGTGGACCTCCTGTGGTTGATGTTTGGCTCCAGATAACTAAGCCCTTGACCAGGCTCCTGGTGAAGTGATTTCTCTTTTGCTATGACTTGATGCTCTCTGCTGCACTCTGTAGATGATAGAAGAATAGTGTTGGGTCATTGCAAATCATGGGAAAGCGACATGTAGACTTGTGTTTGTGAGTGTACATGTATTTCACACACTTCTGTGCTCTACATGCCCGTGTGTCTTAATGCAACCCCTTTGATCTGTCAGAGTGTTTACTTCTCATATTGAAGTGCATGATTCTTTTCCCACCCGGGCCTCTCAGCCCCTCTTCCCCTCACAGCCTGTAAGATTTGTAAGCTGCTGGCGTGGAAGCCTTAAAAGCCTTAAAAGCTCCCTCTGTAGGAGCCGAGCCAGTGCAGTCCATTTGACCCAAACTGCATTTGGAACAACTCATCTACGGCAGCTGAACTCTGGGTTCATACTGGAAGCCGCCTCAATGCGATTGTTGCAAACATGAATGCTGCAACACAAACACACATGCATGCACATGCACACAGACACGAGGGAAATTCAAGAATAGACAAACACGAGGGAACTTAGTCGAAAGTCAGTCTTGACTTTAAAAGCACTGAGCTCTGAAAGGTTCTGCTCCTAATCTCTCTCCTGCTTTTCTCCCCCACCCCGTTTGTGTTCTCTCCCCACCTGTTATGTACCTTTTGCAGGAGAATTCTGGGGAGATTTCAAGCTCTTTCATTCCTCAAGGATGAAGCAGCACAGCGAACTAGTATACTGAAGCAGGTGAGCGCTGATCATCATACTGTTCTTTAAAAGAAAACGTGCACACATGCTTTTCCTCTTTTTACTGTCACATGCAGCTTTGTTCCACTTCAGATTGCTAAAAGGCTGGCACAGCAAAGAAGTGCAAACAGAAAGAGAACTAGATGCTATCTTTTTTCTGAGAGGGAGACAGAGTATAAACACACAGAGGGAGACTCGTTCTCAGGAACAGAAAGTAAGTGAAGATGCTGTCGAGTGGATTAAAGTTTGACCAAATATCACAAGCCCCCAGGAGAGGCAAATCTGCTGCTGTCGCAGTGGACAGACTGACGGACCGACAAGTGAAGAGACGGACGAGCAGACACGACAAGACAGAGTGGCGATCCCAGCTGTCTTTAAAGAAAGCCCTGCTGCCTCTGATATATTATTGAAAACGCAGCTCTCCGATGCATCGCTGAGCTTTCCTCTCAAGTTAGTGTTCAAGTTAGCATAGCGTCACCGTTCTAAATATAAAACATTCGCTCATCCTTTCTCAGTTTGTTAAAAGATGCAGAGGCTGCATGTAGGCGTGGTGTGTGCTGTTCCGAGCGCCACTTTCCTGTTCTCAAGCTGGCTTGAGTTTTGATGGTTCCTTCTGACTCATTTTGGCAGCCATCCTCAGAACTACAAAAAAAAAGAACAAAGAAAAAAAACAGAAATAGAACTTATTAAACTCTTTAAAAGTATTGTTGGACGACGTGCTGAGTATTCTGAGGTAAGCTGATTGCTTCACAGGGAGTTCTCTGCGCTGTACAACTGCAGGGACTGAATCAAACAGCATGCAGTCGACTGCAGCATTAACCAAGTCTCATTTTTACTTTTTAATTTGCTTTAAGAACTTAGATTTTTTTTAAGTTTATTCTGAGGTCACAGTCCTGAGACTTTCTGCATGTGCAGTAGCAGGTTCAGCCCATAGGTGGCAGCAGAGCAACATAACCAACAAGAAGCTTTCTGAAACACTCTCTATTAGGTTATGTTTCCATAACAAGCACCTTCTTCTTCTCTCTACTGTCGTTTCTCTCTTATTGCTGCAGATCTTTAATAAATATATTCTTTTGTAACAGGAAAAATGACGTAAATAAACAATCAATCACATTGTCATAAAATACGTTCTCTTTCAGCTCCCACTTTCAAACTAAATGATCAAGGATGAAACATGAGCAAAGGTAAGAATGTTTCTCTTTTTATTATTTGTTTGAGTTGTTGTATGTGTGTTTGTGGACTGCAGCTCCTCGGGGGGGGGGCATTACTGCGTGGCAGGTTTGTAGGCGTTTGTCTCTGTCTTCTGACTGATGTTGCAGCGATATGATCAGCCCTGCGACTGCTCACAGCTCTTTGTGGGGTTGCTATAGTGACATGAGTTGAGTGTTGGGGAGACCAGAGAGGAATCCGAGGGTGCAGAGGGGGCGGATTAGGAAATGAAGTGCTTGATGCCTTCGGCCTGTGAGACTCGCGTGTGTGTGCTTATATTTATGGATGAAAGTGGATGTGTCATCTGTAAGATGAGGAGAGTGTTTAAAGGAAAGTCACCTATTTAATTTGGAATATGATTGAGATAACTCACACACACACACAGATACACACACGCTCAATGTTACACATGCATGTGTTCACTCTGCGTAGGAGCGATTGAGACAATGATCCTGTGACAGCTAAAGTGTGGGCTGAGGGAACCCCGCTCTGCTACACACAGACCAGCAAATGAGTGGGTTGCACTTTGTATCACTTTTCAGTTAAACTGCCTCATTAAAGAAGCTATCATGCAAACGGGTACCAGCAAAACAAAGAACCCTGTGTGCAGAAGAAGGTCAAATCATGAGATTTTAAACCCCCTGCATCCCAAATTCTGTTTAATTTGAGATTTCTGGTGATTTCTTCATCCCCTTTATAATCAGCTGTAATAAGCTGCGTGCGATATGTGTTTTAGTTACATCTTGTGTGTGTGTGTGTGTGTGTCTTATTGATCTGTTTTCCTCTCAGAATGTTTGTAGTTTTCAGTCATGTTCAGGCCATCTTCAAGGTGTTTCTATTTTGAGATGCATATACACACATTTTCAGCAGTTTTTTGGTGAGGAGACCGTGAAAGGTGTGACAAAACTTTCAGTCTGCACCTCTTTTGGCAAAAATTCCATATTTAGACATGATTTTTGAAAGTTGGATTGTAAAAGAGCATTTTCTTTGGCATTTCTGTAGCAAGGACTCAAATATGACGAGATGAGCACATTGAAACGAATGTAGAGTTCAGTTTCTCATCCAGGACATTCTAAGGGACCAGAAATCAAATCTACGTAGATAATTGAACATCTTTAAGGTGTGTCGTGTTTTAGAATTAAGTATCAGTGTTCCCACAACCAGGTTCATTGTTTCAGCTTGACAGCGTTGTGTTTTCAAGTGAGAGAGGTACTCAGAACTTGGCTTTCGTTAATTTTGTTTGTTTGCCAACTGGGCTGCACGGTGGTGCAGCTGGTAGTTCGAAGCCAGCTAGGACCTTTTTGCATGGAGTTCTCTTCTTGCATCGGGGTTTCTCCAGGAACTCCAGCTTCCTCCCACAGACTAAAAACATGTAGGTTAATTGATAAATCTGTCCCTAGGTGTATGTGAGTTGTTTGTTTATGTGTGGCCCACCTGGTGACCTGCCCAGGTGTGACCCCGCCTCTCACCCACTTGACCACTAGAGATAAGAAACCAGTACCCTGTAACCCTGAACAGGAACAGGTGGGTACAACTTTTGATGGTAAATTTTATAATTAGAGTTCAATTTTTCTACCTGCTTCATCTTGTGCAGGGTCACAGGGTGGCACAGAAGGGTTGGTGCACAAGAGACGAGGTCCACCCTGAGCAAGTTATCAGTACATCATTTGGCCACATAGAAACAAACAACCATTAATAGACACACACACACAGAAAGAAACCTACACACACCTAGGGTGAATTTAGAACCACAAATTAATCTGGCAACCATGTATTACATTCGTGGGAGGAACATGGAAGTGAGGAAAACACTCAAACTCCATGCAGAGATGACTCAGCCGGGAGTCAAACCTGCAACTTTTTGCTGCAAGGCAATATCATTATTTAATTGTGCCAGCATGCACCTTAAGTATTGACCTTCAGAGTGACAAGCGGTTTCTTTGGCTGATGAATATCGGGACTAAATTTTATAAATAAAAGTGTGTCCAAAGAATGAATCTCCTTTGCTTTCCTAACATGAAGAGTTAGAAACCTACCGCCTTAATAAGTCAAGTCAGTTTTAAGTTATCAGGGTTTTTTTCAAATCTTAGAAGGACAAAAAGATGAAAGCCATAAAAGAGTTTTATGGATGTAGCAACAGTATCTGTTGTTACTGCTGAGTAGTGTTGGAAGATGCAGAAGAAAAGAACATTTCCCAACAAGAAAAAACAGTTACAGTTACTCTCTCCTCAGTATACTCACTTACTCACTTTGAGTACTGAGAAGTAGGATTTGGAGAAACAGAAGTGAGAACAGGAAGTACATCTGGTTATTGCTATTGTATTTGGCCCAGCCTGTCTGCTTGCAATACGCAGCATCCCTGCAGGCTTGAACTTTGGTCTTCATAAAAACATCCAAGTAATGGTCTCTTTGGAAACACATGGACTGGTGGAGATAATAAAATTTATGCTAAGTCAACACTGAAGGACCCCTGTAGACACACGGAGAAACAAAGAAATCTTAATTGGTCTTGGCTACTCAGAAACTTTCATTCATGTGGAAATAAGTTCATCTTCCTGTTACAAGTCAGAATAAATAGAATTTAACTCGTCTTTATCAGTTAATGGCATGAATATTTCGGTGACAAGTTGGAGATTCCTTAGATTTTGACGTGATATAAATAATGTTGACATTTATTGCATATTCCATTTTAAAAAAGGTCAAACCCATTAAGGAAATTGCTTCTCTATTTACATTGCTTGCAGTTAATGTATTTGTTGGAAACATATTGAGTCTCTGTACTTGTGTTCACACAACTCTTCACTTTGTTTTGTCGCCACTTGTTTTTTTTTTTTCCCAACTTGGAAAGCAGCTCAGGTGTTTTAATAACTCAGTAACACGTTGAATCCAAGGTAGGAGAGAAAGACGCCCACACATGGGTCACCTGCATCATCCTCCTGAATCCTCCTCATGATGAAGCTCCTTTCTTTGTGTTTAACATCTCAACAAAACCTGTGCTGTACTTTATCAAGAAATGAGCCTCTTTGATTCATCGTCTACATCTTGTGCATTAAGTTCCACTAGATCTTGTTGAATGTCACTCATGCTCCCTTGAGTTGTTCTTTTCTTTTTTCAACTGTTGTTTTTAACCTCTCTGTCTAGTTAAAAACTCTCCCACTGCAGTATAATGAGAATCCCATACTTCATATGCGGTTTTTGAATATACAACACCAGGGACTTAACCCCACAATGAAATAAATAACCAGACTAGTTTTGAATTTGGAAAAAATAACTAGTTTCATGTTAACAATAGTGTACATTGAGAAGTGTATGTATCTGTTGGATTTGCTCAGAGATTTGTCACCTTGTTTCATGTCACGTGCATTTGTGCAAATACATATCACATATTTTATTTCCAACAACAGATCCATAAAGATACGTTCACTTCAGACACTAAACAAATCCCTCATGTGTTTGAGTTCTTGCGCATCATTACGTGGAGCTCAGAGGAACTTTTTTTTGGGGCAACTATGCGTGAATTGCTTTGATACTAAGAACTGACCTTAATGTCCCGGTGTGACTTATTAAACATTAACCAAGAACATGTCTGCTGGCTTGTTTTTCTCTACCTTTGTTTGCAGAGTTCTCGGACATAAACAAGTCCAGAAAATAGAACATTCAGGTGGTTTGTAATAATGGAGGAAATCATTTTGGTCACACTGTGAACATTTCAAGTCATTTTGGAATTTCTCTCACAAACACAGTTTGTCATCAACACAAGCAGCCTAGTGAGCTAATACCTTGTTTAGGTTTTTTGAAAATTATATAACAGAGGACTTTGGCAGTACAACCATGTTTTTATTTATTTTTTTTTTTACTGTTTCCTAACAGAGATAATAAAAAAAAGGTAGCAAACTGATGTATAAAATACAAAAATGTTCATAATGGCACAAGATTATTAGATAAAATTGTTGCAGGGAGATAAGAGATAAGAAACTGTCCATTGAGAGCTACTAGGTGAAACTTGTTTTTTTGTTTTAATCTTTTTGTAACAAATGAAAGCAGACCTCAGGCTCTGCTGCCAGTCATTCTTCTTGTCTGCTGTATCTCCAGAGAGTGCAGTCTAGTGTGAAAGTCATTGCGAAAGTCATATGTTGTGGTACAAAGACCGGGCTTCACACAGGGATTACACTTAGATGATTCCTCAACAGAGAATTTAGTCTCGGGTTGCTGAGCTTAATCTTCAGCTGTTTGAGCAGACAAAAGACTTTACCTTAATTGTCTTTTACCCCTCTCCTTCTTGCCTTTATCTCTGTCTGAGGTGGGAGAAAGAGTTAAAGAAGAAAATGTGTGTATGAACTGTGTGTGTGTGTGTGTTATTGCTTCAGTAGTTAGGAGATTTCTGGGTCAGCCATCGCCTTGTTCCCACTGTCTTGTATGCTGTAATTACCCTCACGTGAGTTACGTTTGATAATTAGGATGGCCTGAGCAGGACTCCCCTGCACATCCCATGTGGACACACACACACACACATCAGTCATTAGTGGAGAGCTTAACATCCAGTACAGAACTAATGAGATTATCACTGCTGAAGGCTCAACTCATCAACCTCTTACTCCTCTTTCTGTTCACTATCACACACACACACAAAGAAGAAGAAGTTCTTCCTATGTGACTATCAGACTCTATAAAGTGACCCGGTGTCCTCTCGGGTCGAAGACGCTACATTACATGAAACTATAGATTTGAGACCACCTCCTCACCTCAGGCTGCTTCTGAAATCCCAACATTTCATTGCACTTTGAGTTTTAAATCATTAAAGTGAGATAGACATTGTAATTCTCCTCCTTCTTTCAGCAGAGATTTCTATGAAACACTTTCAATACAAAGACGTCTGTAATTAATACACAATTTTTTACGAAAGGGGGAAATCAGATATGTGCGAAACAAGCCATCCTGTGACAAAGTTTTGGATGAATGTCCCCTTATCTGACAGGATTTTCCTCAAAAGAGAAAAAATGTTTAGTTGGGTTGGGACTCCAGAGAAAAACAATCAAACAACATTCAGAAAAATGTACTCGTTCAATTAACCTGGTATATTATATGATGGCGGTACGGGCTGCCAGTCGTTTAGTCGACTAATCGGTCGATGCCATCTTGGTTGACTGACATTCTCATTGGTTGACCGGTTTCATATTTTTTTCCACCAATAAAGAAATTTTAAGTGATTTACTCCTTGATATTTATAAGCAGTTATAAATTACGGTAGGGGTGCGCGAGCTGCCACTAGGGGGTGCGCGAGGTGAAAAATGTAATGGCGGAAAAATGTAATGATAATAATTACAAAGTACAGTGTTGTTTCCCCACACAATAAAGATGTGTAAATAAATATTTCCTCTGTACAATTTTAAACATTGAAAATTAAAATTACTATTCAAAATGCACTTCATCTAGAAATGAAGTGTAGAAGACACAATTTATGTACGCACCTAGCTTGTGGCCTCTACTTTATTCATTTTCGCAAATGCGCTCAATTGGCTTAAATCAGGGAAACTGTCAGTTGAGAAATTGAAAGACAAAGGTACTGATAAAGGAGAGGAACCAAGAGAGAGTGACGAATCAAAGGTAACAGAGGATAGAATTGCGACGGATCCGGGAGAAGAAAAAGAGCAGGAGTTAAAAAATGATGAGCTGG